>PVIU01004966.1:0-119731 GCA_004026605.1 Ondatra zibethicus | reverse complement strand
ATTTATTTATTTACTTAATGTGTATGAGTACTCTATTTGCATGTACACCTGCGTACCAGAAGAGGGCATTAGAACCAACTATAGATGGTTATGAGTCACCATGTGGTTGCTGGGAATTGAACTCAGGACCACTGGAAGAGCAACTGGCTTTCTTAAATGCTGAGCCATCTCTCCAGCTCCCTGTTTTCATATTATTAAGTGAGAAATCAACTCATACAGAAGTATACTTGTTGAAGGGCACGGAACTGCATAATGGGAGGAGCATGCTAAATTCGACTTCCTAACTCATTGTTTTCACAATGCCTGGCACATCCCGTGAGTTCAACACACCACGACTGAAGGAAGGAAGAAATGAGGTGTCCAGAGCTAAGACTCTTCATCAGCCCGCCTCTAAACAAACACGGTAAATACCTACCAGAGTGAATTCTGTGCTGCCTGTGAAGGGGCATTCTCCAGATGTTCCTTCCCAGTTGTTTCTGCAGTTTATAAGTGTCGGGAACCACCTTTTTAGGGTGACTTCTGCCATGATCCTAGCCGCAGCAGGTTTGCATGTTCCAGGGTAGGGGTGTGAAGATTAGAAAAGTTGTGTTGGAGGAACATAGATAAGAAAGAAACACAGAGACATAGGATAGTAACAGGAGGGTTACTCAGAGAATACTGAATGCTGAATTCTTCTTCTGAGTTCTGAGTTTGCCCATGTTTTATTTTCCATACACTTTTATACCCAATACAAAAGGGGGAAGAAGGCAAAGACTGCTTTAACATGACACAAAGGACAACCAGAACAGTCGCTTGCCCCAAGACTTGAGACATCAAGACATTATCTCTTGAGACAAGCTTTCTGTTGTTTAGGCAGTGGACCCACCCTGGACCAAGTCACTTCCTAGGTCAAACCTCCTATTTCAAAAGAAGGAGCAGAAGTGTGCTTGAATTCTCTGGCCTTTTGTCAGGGTGGAGTGGATCTACCTCTATGGACCATCTTAATGTCCAAAGCACCAAGTCACCACACCCTAGGTCAGGGCGTGTAGCCAGTTGTTGGCTGCATGATTCTGATCTTGCATCTTTCTGTGAGTGGCCTGTTCCACAAAGAGAGATGGAAGGAGCTGGAAGACTTCTAGTGATGAGTCGCTAGGTCACTGTGTAATGGTCTGTCCTGTCTCTTTAAGAGACAAGCCACGCCCACTCCCTCCCCTGTCTGCTGAGGCAGGATGATCTTCAGCTTTTCCAGCCTGAGTTCCTCCTCTTTTCCTCTCCCTCTTAGAGAGGCGGCTTCCATCTCTCCCTTCTCTCCCCCTCCCTCCCTCCCTCTCTCCCTCCCTCCCTCCCTCCCTCCCTCCCTCTCTGCTCTTCTCCCCTTCTCCCCTCCCTTCCATAACCACTAAATGGCATGCCTATCGGTCTGTCTCTCGCCCGACACCGCCACATGGCTCGCCTCTGGGGACCAGCCACCTTCAGAGACCTGCTGCATGGTCTCGTGAACCGTCCCTGCCTGGGACTGGCTGCTCTCGGGACGGCTGCCCCCTGCCTGCCACCACATGGCCGCTGCCTGCCACCACTTGGGGACCTGCAGCGTTTCTGCTGCCTGCCGCCATCGAGGATCCTGCAGCATTTTTAATTAATCCATTACACACTGCCTCTGCTGGGCAGCTGGATTCAGAAATCAGCACCTTTCGTTTTTCAGAGAACGTTTCACGTTCATCCTACTTCAACCTTTTATTCAAATGCTGTTCAGATGGAAGAGGTTTTCACCCTGGCGAATAGCAGGCTACAAGACTTTTTTCCTGATGCCCCGTATTCCTGCCTTACAGTTGAGTGGTAGGGAACGAGGAACTGGAAGAGGACATGAAGAGTCGGGCAGAGAAAGAGATCGCTCCTTACTGGTGCTGTTCTTTCTTTCCCACAGCTGGTTCCAAAGCCATGGATGAAAGTGTATATCATGTGACAGGCTGGCCTTGCCCAAGGAGGTCACTTTTCATGTCTTCAGTTTTAGGAAGACTAACCTATTAACCTACGACCTGTTGTTAGGGGTTAGATTGGACCCCAATCCCACAAAATTGGTATGTTGAATTCTCAGTACTCAGAATGAGATCTTTTTAGAGATAAAGTCGTGGGTGTAATTGATTGAGATGAGGTTGCATTGCAGTAGAGTGGACCAATCAAACGCGATTGGTGTCCTAGAAAGGGACCAGCTTGAACATAGGACAGGGAGGCCTACAGGGAACTATTAAAGAAAAAATTGAGTGGCACATGCCTGTAATTACAGGGGCGTCAGGGAGGAGAGGAGGGAGGAAATTGCAAGTTTGAGGCCATCCTGGGCTACATAGCAAGTTCTAGGCCAGCCAGGGATCCTTAATGCTGTCTCAAAAACAGACAGACAAAACTAGGCATGAGACTTGCTTGTAACAGAGCAGTGAACTTTGTTAAGGGAGAAAAGGGTTAGGAACTAATTTCAGAGTCTTCTGGGATGGGTGAGAAATTGGGCTCAACTCAGATTGCAGCATGGATAAGGGGCTCGAGAACCACATGGGTTTTGTTTTGTTTTTTGAGAAGAAAACCCCGCAGAAGGGACCTGTGGTTTAAGGCAGCACCTTCCTCCTGGTTCCTACTGGGTCATTTGTTCCCTTGTTTGTCGTTCCCTCTTTCCAATAAAACACCTGCTAAGTCAATTTGGCAAAACCTTCCTATGCTTTGTATCTGGCCACCCTGAATATTGATTGGGTCACTCTTTGTCTTCAGCTGTCTCCTCACTCAGCTTGTCTGTAGCAAGAAACATGTTTTGCCTGGTACCTGAATCCTCTTATCCAGATGTTTCTTTAGTGGTTTTCATCCTCCACCTCCTGCCCTGTTCCTCAACTTCAGTCCCCTTCTTGATGCAATCTGAGTTGGACCACTCTCTCCCCCACCCTCTAGACCCCTGAAGTTTGGGCTGCTGTATGGCTTAAATGAAATAAATCACCAAGTGCAACATGAGCATTAGCTGATAACCTCGTGTTTCTCTACGTATCTTTCCCGTCAGCCCACTGACCTCTGAGCCCTTCCTGTTGTGCACGTGGGCCTCATGGAACCCTTCTCCCCAGATGACCTTGGAAAACAGGTGAATGGTTTATCTGGCTAAGTGGAACTGGTGGTGTCTGCCATCAGTGCCGCCTGGGGACTTGTGAAGGAGATAGACACCAAGTCTGGATCCACCAACACTCTGTGCCTGAGGTGTTGTGGGTGGGCCTAGTTGCCTGTGAGAGTGACCTGTGAGACTGGCCTGTGCTCAGTGTGAACCACAGACACAAGGTGGTGATCTTCCTTCTCCACAGGGTGGTATCCCCAAATGCTTCCTTTCCTGAGAAGGAGTCTCAGTTTCCAGATTTGGCTGGTTCGGCACTTACTATGTGTCTTAGCGTTTCTATTGCTGTGACCACAGCAACTTGCAGTTCAGAGGTTCAGTCCATTGTCATTATGGCCAGGAGCATGGTGTTGTGCAGGCAGACATGATGTTGATCAGAAGGCAACAGAAAGTGATCTAAGACTCTGGATGATATCATAAGCATATATAAGACCATAAGGCACATTTCCTTCCTCCAACAAGACCATACCTACTCCAACAAAGTTACACATCTTAATAGTATTACTCCCTTTGGGGGCCATTTTCTTTCAAACCACCACACTGTGTAGCCCAAGCTGGCCTCAAACTCTGGGCAATCCTCTTTATCTCAGCCTCCTTAGTGCTGGGATTGTAGATGTGTGTCACTGTACTTGACTCTTAGACTTAACAAGGACTAACAGCTTTTGAGGGAATTATAATTAATATACCATAATGTTCATCTTTTCACAATATGCATTTTGGTATGTGTGTGTGTGTGTGTGTGTGTGTGTGCATGTGCACATGTGTGTGTGTTTAACCCTTTATAGTTTTGAGGAAGGTTCTTACTATGTAGCCTAGGTTGACATCAAACTCATGGCCCTCTTCCTTTTCCTTCCCGAGTGCTAGAATTTAATGGGTTAAAAAAGTCACATTCATAGAGTTTTCAAGCACTACCACCACCAATTTTAGAACATTTCACCATCCCAAAAAGAAACCTTCCCCCCTGTTCTTCTGAAGACGTAGGTCTTTGCCCGACTCCATCTCCCTCTCTCTCCCCACCACTCTCTCTCTTCCACCTTCTCTCTCTCCCTCTGTCTGTCTCTCTCATTTTCTCTTCCCCCACTTTTAATAAAACTCCACACTCGAGCTCTCTCTGCGTGGTGTATTCTGTCACCTGCAGCAGTTTGGGCCTAATCCGCTATGGGATGCCATAAAGGTCCCTCTTGTGCAGTATCTTAGCAGCAGGGGGAGGTGAATATGCTCAAAACTCATTATGTAGATGTATGAACCTGTTGCAATGAAGCTCACTGTCATGTATAATTAATTTATGCTAATAAAACATTTAGGCAAAATCGGGGCATGGTGGTGTGTGTGTGGTCATCTCAGTGTTGAGGACGCAGAAATAGAAGGGTCTCTGGGGCCCTATGACCAGCCACCCTAACCTAGTCAGTGAGCTTCAGGTCAATGAGAGACCCTGCTTCGAAAATAAAGTGGACAAAAAACCTAGGTTGATTTTTGGCTTCTACACACACACACACACACACACACACACACACACACACACACACACACACAGAGAGAGAGAGAGAGAGAGAGAGAGAGAGAGAGAGAGAGAGAGAGAGAGAGAGTCTCAAACTCTTGACAAGCATCCCTGGTTTTTGGTTGTAACATCCATGTTTATGAGATGACACCTGAGGTATTTTACCCTGTGGTCCCCAATGAAAATAAACAAATATGTTTCCAAAGATTGTTAAATATTTCTGGAAATTGAGGGGGCCGAGTGTGGTGGTAAAATCTCTGTAGGCCACCAACACTCTAGTATTAGAAGGAACCCGACACGCAGTCACCTGACTGGGGAAGCTCTCTATGCCATTCTCTTGGTGGTGGCAGCCATTAGTGAAGGGTATGCAAAAGGCTTCAGTCTCTTTGACTTTTCCTTTTGTCCCTTGGATTGACTAGTGGGGCTGCTTCATGGTGCCCTACATTTCCCAGCAAGCCTCAGCCACCCCTCTTGTCCCTGTGGCTGCAGAGCAGCCCTGGGTTCTGTGGAGGAAGGTACTCTGAAAGGTGTGAATCTCAGAGGCTTTGGCTCATGGAATAGGGGCCTGTAGCCATGGTTACCACACCACCTAGATACAACAGGCATATGACTAGGTATAATGTTCTTCTAGACAGGCTTGGCTTCTGTTTAACACACTAGCAACGAGGAGACATGTGTAGTCATATGTATTTCTGCATACTAGAAGATGGCCTAATGCAGGAAGAGGAACATGCAAGCTTCATATCTATTGGATCTGTTTCACACATTGGCTAGGGTAGAAAGTGCACTCTCTTCTTGGACATTACTTTATACTTTGATTATGTGAGGAGTGGAGCACTATAGCACTTTGATATTTAGGGGTCCTTTATCTGGACAGGCAAGGCCTGGAGTTCTGCACATTAAGAAACTCTTCAGGTAATTTTTATGTTTCTGACATTGAGGGACTATCACATTATAAATATTTACAAATATATTCTTTAAAAATGCAGCTGGTGCATGCTGGTAGGATTTGCTAAAGGAGATGGAGGCAGGAGGATCTTGAGTTTGAGGCCAGCCTGGGCTACACATGTGGTGAAAGACCCCCGGAGTGGGGAGACTCTCACTCAAGTCTCGGGATAACACAACTCCCCAAGAACTCATGAGAGACTGTCCTTGCTGCAATCACACGAGGTTTATTGACAGGAACCAGGGCGCTGAGGCCGAGATTCATATTCCATGCAGGAGTAGAGGAGTTCGACCCTGAGTAGCTGGGAGAGGGGGTATTTAAGAGAAGAAACCATAACCCAAAGGGGGTAGGGAGAGCATCATTGGAAATTTCCGAAAATACCAGTGATAATCACAAGGGGGTAACTCCCCGTTTCTCAAGATTGTTCTCAAGTGGTCAGCCAGTTTCTGGAGCAGAGTCACTGAACCGGCTAACCTAGATTTTTGGCTCTACTCTTCTGATAGATTTTTGGCTCTACTCTTCCTGCTAGGGGGTCTGGATTTATCTGGGTCTTTCAGTGGTGGGGTGGAGTGGGGGTGGTAGGGATGGTTACTGGCGCATGCCTTTAATCCCAGTACTCAGGAGGCAGAGGCAGGTAAATCCCTGTGAATTTGAGGCCAGCCTGGTCTATAGAGTGAGTTCCCTGTCTCAAACCCACTTTGAAATAATATAAATAAAAATGTTTATTGGGTGTGGGAAGGGATGGTTCAGCAGGAAAAGGCGATTCATGCCAAGCCTGATGACCTGGGTTCGATCCTCAGGATTCACGTGGTGGAAGAAGAGAGCCAAATCCTGCATGCTGTCCTTTGGTCTTCACATGTGTGCCATTGTGTGTGAGATCTCATGCTCTCTGTCTCTGTTTCTTTCTCTCTCTCACTTTCTCTTTCTCTCTCTCTCTCCCACACAAATATATAAATAAAATTTAAAGAAATAAAAGAAATATTTATTGCCTGCCGATATTAGATGAACCTGCAATTTATGCAGATTGCCTGCCTAGTATGCACAAAGTCCTGTGTTTAGTCTTGGCACTTCATAATGCAGATGTGGTGGTGGTGTACCCCTGCAGAGTCAGCATGGGGGAGAGGAGGCGGGAAGATTAGGAGTTCAAGGCTATCCTTGGTAGCAAAATGAGTTTGAGGACATCCTGGGCGATGTGAGACCCTGATTCAAAAGTAAAAATGTTTATTGGAAGCTTTTATATACCTTCTGATTCCCCAAAGAGCTACATTCTCTGGGGAAGGGGAACCTGATTTTCTAAACCCCTCCCCCCCGCCGTGACACTTCCACTGGTTTCAGAGAATTTCATAGGAAGGACCATCTCTGTTTACATTCGTTCCCAGCTGGTCCTGGGGATGACTGGCCATGCTTCTCTTTCCCATCGTGTAGTCATCCCGTTAGCAGACATCTGTATGGACAGACCGTTTCCACACACTCGGTGCCTTATTTGTACCCCTGCTTTTGTCATCCAGACAGCTTCATTGTTTTCTCTTTTCAAGATCTGTATGTTATGTGTGGGTATGGGCACGTGAGGGTGGGCGTCTGCAGAGCCCAGAGGAAACGGGTCTCGTGTGTGCAGGGGATCGAACTGGGGTCCTCTGGAAGAGCGGTAAGCGGACTTGTGTTTTAGGATTTTGACCCACACTGCTCAATGACTTAAGAGTCAACAAAACTGTTTTTGTGTTTGTTTTGCTGTACACCCAACTCAGTTCTTTTCAGTGTTTTGCTTAGCATGATGGGCTATTCCACTTTTGACCACCAGATGGCAGGGTGCTGCTGTGCTATGGTTTTGAGATTTTATTTTATTTTTTTCCTGGTGAATTTTTATGACTGGAAGACCCAGCAGCTTGAATTCTTATAAATAGTTATAATTTTGGAAAGCTTTGGGCATGAGATTCTTTCATTTTCTTTGTGTGTGTGTGTGTGTTTTGATGTAAGATCTCACTTATTTATTTATTTTGGGTTTTTGAGAAAAGCTTTCTCTGTGCCGCACCAGGCTGTCCTGGAACTGGCTCTGTAGACCAGGCTGACCTTGAACTCACAGAGATTCACCTGCCTCTGCCCTCGGGTGCCGGGATTAAAGGTATGCACCACCACCACCCAGCAAGTTTTCACCTTAAATATGTGATCCTCCTGCCTCTGTTTCCTGGAGTTGGGTTAGTTGCCTAACCTGCTACCTTGCTTTGACGTTGTCTGTTCTTCTTTCTATGCTGATGCTTAGGACGGTGTGACTGAGCCACAGACCCTGATAGAAAGTGCTTCATTTGTTGTTGTTTTTCCTTAAACATTTTTTAGCTGCTACTGTTTATTTGCTTGATGGTATTTGTTGTTGTTTGAGACAGGGTCTCACCATGTAGCTTTGGCTGTCCTTGAATTTGTTACAGAGAGTAGGCTGGCCTTGAACTCACAGAGTTCCACCTGCCTCTGTTGGTATGTGTTGACTGAAAATCAGTTTCTTATTACATAACTCTGTGTGTGTGTAGTGGTGTGTGTGTATATGTGTGTGTGTGTATATGTGTGTGTGTGGTGTGTATGTATGTGTGTGTGCACGTGTGTGTGCATGCTTGTGCCTTAACAGAGGCTGGAGGACAGCTGGGTGTCAGTCCTTGCCGTGTGCATCATTGAAGGCAGGGTCTCTTGCTCACTGCTGTGCTGGCATTGCTGTGCGCTTTTGGTGATATTCATATCTCCACCTTCCATGCTTCAGGGCCTGCTTGGATTATGGACAGGTGTGCTAAAAATCTGCTTCTCACATGGATTCTGGGGATCTGAGCTCAGGTTAATGGTTTATACCCACACAGCCATATTCTCAGCTCATCTTTTGTGTACAGAGACTGCTTGTTTCTTTCCCGGCCACCCAGACCTGAAATAATCACACTGAAACTATACTAATTACAACACTGTTTGGCCAATCACTTAATCATATTGCTAGCTAGCTCTTATATCTTAAATCAACCCATTTCCATTATTTTATATTTTACCACGAGGCTCGTGGTTTACAGATAAGGTTCCTGGGCATCTGTCCCCTTCTGTGGCTATGTGGTGTCTCCCTGACTCTGCCTTCCTCCTCTATCCCTGCTTGGAATTCCTACCTTGCCCTATTCTGTGTGTCTTGGGCCCAAAGCAGCTTCTTTATTAGCCAATGGTAATAAAACATATTCACAGCATACAGAGGGGATTCCACACCAGCTTTTCTTCTTTATTTTTATTATTTATTTATTTTACTTGAGATAGGATCTTATATAGCCCTGGCTGTCCCAGGGCTCATTTTTTTTTAAGACCAGGCTGAGCTTGAACTCATAGAGATCCATCTGCTGAAATTAAAGTCTCCCATCACCATATCCAGCTACTTCTTAAAATTTGTATTTTTTTCACTTTTAAGGAGTAAGTGAAGGAAACTGTCAGGTTTACAAACTTCATTCCAGCTTACTTGTCCTATGTCCTATGGAAACACCTGCCTCCTTAGAGCAGAGATGCTAATGAGCGTCGCCGTGGGCGGGTCACCGTGGGCGGGTCGCCGTGGGCAGGTCGCCGTGGCAGGACGGCAGGGAGCTAAAGCTTTTCTAGCCCAACACTCTGCTTTCGGAGAGAGACGAGAATGAAGACTCATCACGTTCACAGACAACGGAAATCTCCCTGTGTCGTTTGGCTGGAATAGGTTAAGATTATAGGGCTCTGGAGAAAGCCGGGTGTTGGTACAGCAGTCCAGATCATTTTGAGAAAAGCGAAAGTCTCATCTGTATGCAAGGCCTCCACCTCAAGCTGGGGCCTAAGGATCAGAAATGGATTATGTGGGGTCCCCCTGAAAGGAAAGCTTCGTTGCCTGTCACAGCCTTTTATTCCTTATGCCCAGCTCATGAGTTCAACAGCCCACGAGGGAGAAGTTAGTGTTTCAGAAGCCCTGGCCTGACTTGTCAGACAGAATGAACATGTGATCAAACCAGAATCTCTGAATGTGGCTGCCAATGGGGGCTGACTGAGAAGCCAAGGATAATGGCACTGGGACCTGTCTCTTCTGCATGTATTGGCTTTTTGGGACTCTAGTCTATATGGATGCACACCTTCCTAGGCCAGGATGGAGGGGGGAGGGCCTTGGGCTTCCCACAGGGCAGGGTACCCTGCCCCCTCTTAAGGGAGGAAGGGGAGGAAGGAGGGGTATTGGGGGAGCGGGAGGGGACTGGGAGAAGGGGAGGAAGTGTAAATTTTTGAATGAAAAATAAAAGAATATGAAAAAAAGAGTGTATACAATTAAGAATGTAGGTTCTAGGAGAGAGGAAAGCAACCAGCTTGTCCCTGTTGGGAGCGGTCTGTGTCAGTCTCCTGCAACTGCTCCCTCTGGTGGTCAGAAGTGGCATTTGCTACTAACCTGGTGCTTGGACTGCCCAGCTTGCCATCAACTTCTCATTTCACTGGGAGGATTCTGGAGCTCACAGGGTCCTCTGCCCTTGACTTTCAAAGTTTCCCCTCTCAGCATAGGGACCTTGGGGGAGGGTTGAAGGAGAGAGGGGAGAGGCAGGGAGGGGAGCAGAGAAAAATGTAGAGCTCAATAAATATCATGGAAAAAAATAAAAAAAAGAAAAGAAACAAATTTATTATGCTCTCTCAGAGCAATGAAAAAGCTGTATCTTGTCTCTCTTTACCCCGGGTGTGTGTTCTCACCAGGAAGCCAACAGTCCCCACGTCAGGCAGGGCCAGGGGTTTATGAGGGATCTTGCTTCTTCCCAGCTCTGGTGTGAGACGCTGGGAGGATGAACGAGTTGCCCTTTATCAATAATTCGAACTTTCAGCTGTATTTTGAGACCTTTGAATTGTCAAGGCCATGCAACTGGAAAGCATTACGGTTATTTATTGCCACAATTGCCGTCTGTCGGCTTCTCGGCTGACACCCAAGGCCCCTCATCCATCTCTACTAACATCAAACAGATTACCAATGCTTAAGAAGAGAAGCGCTGTCATGCAGGATTCATAAAGAGATGCAACTTGTAGGGGCGTCCTCCTCAGCTTCTGACATCACCGAGGGGATTGACATAAAGCAAGTTGTTCCCAGGCGTAGACGCGGGGGTGAGCTCCGATGCAGCACCTCTGAAGGGTGGGCTTTTTGTTTTCAGAAGGCGTTGTCTTGGTGTAGACGTGGTAGCTTTGTTTTCCTGACACCCTGTCTTGTCCCGAAAGACACATGGGTAATACCTTTCCCAGCATCAGAGAGTTTGGTAAAGCCTGGTTGGAGAAAATCATAATAAAATCTATAAGCACAGGCTTTTATGTATTTCACTCTTATTGAATTCCTTTTAGTGTGAAAGCCGCTTATTCTGTAGCATTCAGCATGGTGTGGGTCTGCTGATGGAATACTCCCTGTGAGCGCTGAGGGGCAGTGGGCAGAGAAGGGAGAGAACAGGCTGTGTGCACCAGACACTGTTGCTCTCTGAGGGCGGCCGTCTCCTGCACCCAAACACTCATTTCCTTCTTGGTTTTCCTTTTGTGTAGGTGACTGAGCATTTTTCGGACACAGCTGAAAGGCATCTTAGAGAGAAGTCACACCGTCTACTAAACAAGTGAAAAAAAAAAAAGGCTGAATGAACACAGTGTTGAAGCTGCTCACTTAGCTGCTTTTGGGTAAAAACTTATAGTGTTTTGTTTGGCTTTTGGAAACAGGGTCTTCCTGTGTAGCCTAGGCTAGCCTTGAACTTGAGGTCCTTCTGCTTCAGCCCCTTGAGTGCTAAGAGTACAGGGCTGTGTCCTCTGTTTAGGTTCTCATAGATGGTCAGATAATAGTTTGTTTGTTTTTTTCCGAGACATGGTTTCTCTGTGTAGCCTTGGAGCCTGTCCTGGAACTCTGGCCTTGAACTCACAGAGATCCACCTTCTTCTGCCTCCCAAATGCTAGGATTAAAGGCATGCGCCACCACTGCCTGGCTCAAATAATATTTTTTTAAAAACAGGATCTCATGTAGCTCAAGCTGACCTCAAATCTTTCCATGTAGCCAAACTTCAGATTCTTCTGCGGCCTCTTCTGCCAGTGCTGGGGCTACTGATGTGAGCTATCAAGCCTGGGTCTAGGTGTTCCCAGGATCTAGCTCCCTCTAGCTGGGGCTTTCCTATTATATCTCCACGCTCAGTCCCCATTTCTCATTTTTTCCCCTTGTTCATGTTTTCCACCTCTGAGAATCCAGTCTTTACAGCCATGGGTGCTGGGAGAGGCCTCCCTCTACCACCTGGTTTGGGAGTCAGTGCGGCAGCCTCTCCCTGCTGGGTCTTACAGCCACTTTGGTTATATAATCAAATGCCTGTCAGTGAGCATGCCCCTTTCTGCCACAGGAGGGCAGGAGCATGGGGTGGCGGGTGTGGGTAGGTACTGCGTCCTCCTGTCAGGCCCCCAGTGTTGAGCCTACTGCTCGTCTTCGAGGTAGAGAACTGTCCTCTGTTACAGCAGCTGCCGTCTGCTTGAGAGGAACTGTGGCTACTTGCAGCCTCCCCCTCTCGGGATTCTGTCTGTTGACTGTTACACCCTCACAGAAGGAGGGAAGTGACGGGCAGGGAACAGTGGGTCCTTACCTAAGAATCTGGCCACTGCTTCCTGCACCTCCCAGCCACCCTAGTAGTGTGTGGTCTTGGGGTCTCAGAAGGTGCTAGAGCATACGGACCGTAGAAGGTTGTCGGAAGTGGAACTCCATCTGTGTAATTGTGGTAAAATCGGCAAACACGCTGGGATGAGACTTCCCAGTGGTTCGGTTACTTGGAGGTCACCCACACTGCTCACCGTGCTCTATAAGCAAGCACATAAACTCATTAGTTTCGAAGTTGGACTTTGATTTGTCGTTGGTGACTAATAACAAAGGGTTGTTTGTTTAAGTCTCCCCAGGGAAAGAGATGCCCAAATAATGTTTTATTGTCATTGTGTGATTGGCTCCTGCTTGTGAGTTCTCCCAGATTAGATCGGGACCCGACACTCAGAATCTGACATGCTATCTAAGTGTCAGTGGGCAGGGAGGGCTAGCCCATGCTCAGCAGGTGGGTGCCATGCAGGGTAAGGTGCCAGTAGTGACTCCTTGTCCTAGGCAGCCTGTCCTCAGTCAGCATGATGCCTCTGGCAAGGCAGAGGCGGGCTCTGTGAGGCATAGATTCTCTATGCTCTAAACAGGCATGGGCTTGGCTCAGCAGAGGATTATGTTCTGGGACTCCAGAAGGAACATCTTCCCAGTGACAAGTTCCATGGCCTTGGCTGCTCTTGGGCAAGGGCTTGTCTACTCTGCTCCTGAGGTCCCTTCTGGGCTAACTGTGGGCTCTCCCTGCAGAGAGTGTGGTGGCTATGGCAACTGTCATCTGCAGAGGTGACGACCACAGCCAGGAAGATGTTATTGTGCTGAGCTCTGCAGGGCTGACTTTGTTCTTCACGCTCAGCGTGACACATGCTGTCCCTCCGGGACCTCTCTAATTTGATACTTCAGTACAACCTGTTTCTAATACTTAAAAAATGTACTTCTTCTACATTAATTCATTATTATTTAGGGAATTGCCTGGTCTCAGTTATCCTGAGAACTTAGAAGGCAGTAGCCGCAGCTGGATTATTTGTCTGAACGTCAGTGTCTTCATGAAGTCAGTACAATAGCTTTTCTTGTCTGGTTCCCCTGTACCTTGTAACTTTCCAGGGTATAGAATGATCCGAATTTTAAAAAATGTTTATTTATTGTGTGTGTGTGTGTGTATGCACGTGCTTGTGTGTGTCTTTCGTGTGTATGTGTGTGTATGTATGCACGTGCTTGTGTGTGTGTGTGCACGTGCTTGTGTGTGTCTTTCGTGTGTGTGTGTGCACGTGCTTGTGTGTGTCTTTCGTGTGTGTGTGTCTTTTGTGTGTGTGTGCACATGCTTGTGTGTGTCTTGTGTGTGTGTGTGTGTGTGTGTGTGTGTGTGTAGGTCAGAGGACAACTTGCGAGAGCCACCCCTCTCCTCCTACATCCAGTCACTGAACTCAGGCTCTCCAGCTTGACAGAAAATCCGCTGCCAGCTGAGCCGTGTCCTCAGCCAGAAGAACTGCTGCAGTAGGCCCTGTGCGCACTGCTCTTCCCTTTGCTGAGGCAGTTCCCAGCCCTCTTCAGAGAAAGACTGGCTATTGCCTGGCAGGTAGAGGGTGACCCGTTGGAGTGTGAGTTTATGATTTTTTTTAAATGCTGGTGATTGAATCCAGGGCCTTGTGCATGCTAGACAAGCAACTTCGCTACTGAACTGAATACCTAGTTTCTAAATCTTGATTCAATTGAGTCCTATGAACTTAGAAAAAAAAAATCTCATTTTCAGTAAGATATAACACGGCTCTAACTGCTACCAGTATCTGAAGACTGAGGAGATCTCAGAGACAGACACCAGAATGAGGCCTCTACTCTCTGTTTCCAGGTTCTTGACTCTGTAAGGAAAGAACTCAGAAAGGAAACACAGTAGGGAATTTATTACAGGGCAAAAAAATTCATTAAAGCATGAGTGTAGGTTTCTCAAGAGAGAGTTGCATTGTGGGACTTTAGACAGCTTGTTTTATGGGCAAAATTCAGTGGAACTAAAATGGGGAGAAAGCAAGGTATTCCATGAGTCCACAGGGGTTTTTCTTGGAATAGAGTTGATTTCATTGTTCTGCCCTTACATGGGATTTTAAAATGTGGTCCTGGTCCAGGTGTGGAGGTGTGGTTCCAGTGAAATGCAGGATGCTAGTGGTCATGGTCCAGGTGTGGAGGTGTGGTTCCAGTGAAATGCAGGATGCTAGTGGTCATGGTTCAGGTGTGGAGGTGTGGTTCCAGTGAAATGCAGGATGCTAGTGGTCATGGTCCAGGTGTGGAGGTGTGGTTCCAGTGAAATGCAGCCATTTCATTTTGGTCAGCCATGTTGGTCTCAGCCAATACTGACTGGTCATTCTGTCAGAAGGTTCTGTGACTTCGTCAGTCTTTAATGTCCCTATGCCTATCTAGGCTGCCTCAAAACTAGAGTTAAAGTATTATTTAACTGTTTCACTAGTAGTGTGAAATTTGCACATTAAATATTATCTGAGGACAACCGTCACAGAGAATACAGTGCAATGATCTTACACAAAGTTCTCAAAGCCTGCTGCAGAAGAAAGGGAAGAAGCCTCGAGAGATGGGAGGGGTCACTTACGTCCTTTAGTGACTGTGTTGGTGACTAGGATGGCCCTTCATGTGAACAGACTTGGCCAAACAGAAATGAGCAAAGTGTGATACAGGCAGGTGAGTGAAAAGGGCACACTCACATTCTTATCTCCCGCCCCAGCACAGTTTGTTTAGAGGACGGAGACATGGATTTGGGACTCAGCCACCTGAATGAAGTCCCAAATGAGGAAGAGTCCAAACAAGATGGATGGCTCTTGAGGAATGATACCCAAGGTTGATCACTGCTCTCCATGTGCACCTGCAAACGTGTGCAAGCAACCCCCCCAATATTTAGTGAACTGTAGATGTGTGAGAGATGAGTATTTGCTGTCTTATGCTATACTATTATATTCTGAGCAGCTCTCTGAATCAATATTTGAAGTCTCAAGATGGTGTATTTGAGAAAGGAGCTTTGGAGGGATACTTAGGATTAGATGAGGTCAAGAGTGGTCCTTGGGATCAATGTCTTAGAAAATGAGATATGAGATAGCTCACTTTCTCTCATCTCCATTCTCTTACATTGATGGAGCACGTGAAGCCACAGGGATGAGGCAATTGTCCGGAAGCCAGAAAGATGACCATCACCAGAGGCCATCCATGCTGTGAATCTGATCTTGGGCTTCCAGTTTCCACACCTATGACAGAAGAATGTTATAGTTTAAACTACCACAGACTATGGTGTTTTGCTGTGGCCACCAGTACACACTGCCGCTGATACAGCAAGCAGAGGGATGTCATCAGTATAGACCACCACTGATACAGAGCCTACACAAGCAGAGCAACGGCCAGAGTGTAGGCAACTTTGAGTCTGGTGTGCTTTCCACATTTTGTGTATCTCCCATCTCCTAACTTCTACTCTTACTGTATTACTGTCTTTGTTACTATTATGATGATGATGACGAAAGTTTTTCTATGTAGTTCTAGCTGGGCTTGTGCTCGAAATATTTATGCATGAGCTTCCTGGATGCTAGCGTTTCAAGTGAGAGCTCCAAACTCCATATGCCTTAATTCTTTCTATGAATGTAAGCATAGAAGTTTGCGAGATCTTGTCGCCTCTTCCAGGTTCTATCAATTTCCTCTCCTTGTCCAAGTTTATTCAGTATTCTCTCCTTTTTTGTGGACTCTGGCCAAATTTGGATATGTTCACAGTGGTCTGCCTCTCATATGCTGGGAATTCCTGACTTCTAGGGACTATCTCACATTGCCAAGTCTAGCAAACCCTCTTGATCTGCTATACATCTCTTCTTCAGGCCAGAACTGTACCCCTGTGCTGGCTAATCTTATATTAACTTGACACAGACTGGAGTCATCTGAGAAGAGGGAATCTCAATTGAGAAAATGCCTCCAGGAGATTGAGCTATAGGCAGGCCTGTAGAGCATTTTCTTAATTAATGATTGATATGGGGGCCACCAGCCCACTGTGGGTGGTATCATCCCTAGGCTGGTGGTCTTGGATTCTTGTTTTTTAAAGATTTGTTATGTGCATTGATGCTTTGCCTGCATGTATGTCTGTGTGAGAGTGTCAGATCTTGGAGTTACAGACAGTCGTTAGCTGCCATGTGGATGCTGGGTATTGAATCCGCATCCTCTGGAAGAGCAGTCAGTGCTCTTAATCACTGAGCCATCTCTCCAGCCCCCATCGTTCTGGGTTCTATAAGAAAGCAGGCTTTGTAAACCATGAGGAACAAACTAGTAAGAAGCACCCCTCCATGTCCTCTGCATCAGTTCCGGCCTCCAGATTCCTGCTCTGTTTGAGTTCTTGCCTGACTTCCTTCATTGATGGACTGTGGGTGTGGAAGTATAAGGCAAATAAACTTTCCTCCTCAAATCACTTTTGGTCATAGTGTTTCATCATAGCAACAGTAACCCTAACTAAGACCATAATCTCCTAGGGAATGGCACTATTAGGAGGCGTGGCTTTGCTGGAGTGGGTGTGATCTTATTGGAGTAGGTGCGTCACTGTGGGGTGGGCTTTGAGGTTTATTATGCTCAGGATACCACCCATTGTTCCAGCCGACTTCCTGTTGCCTGTAAGCTGTAGGACTCTCAGCTATTTCTCTAGCATGATATTTGCCTGCATGCCACCATGCTCCCTACCATGATGATAATGGACTGAACCTATGAACTGTAAGCCACCACCTCAATTAAATGTTTTCCTTTATAAGAGTTCCCACGGTCATAGTGTCTCTTCACAGCAATATTAGCCCTAAGATACCCCCTTTCCTGGCTCATTCCAAATGATAACCTGATAGAGGAGGGAGAGCTCAAGACAAAGTCCCAGTACAGGTTGAACATCCTTTATCTGAAGTGCTTGGAACCAGAATGGCTTCAGATTTAGGATTCCCCCACCACCCCAGATTTTGAAATAGTTATATAGATTGTCATTTGAACTTTCCTAATCTAAACAGCTGAAATGCTACAAAATCTGAAATTGTAAAAAGTTGTATTTTGGACTAGGAATGTTCAATCTATACTTTATGACTTCTTTCTCTAATATATATATATATATTATACATATACAATTTGTGTGTGTGTATATGTGTGTGACATGGTTTTACTATGTATCTCTGGCTAGCCTTGTATTTTCTTTGAAGCCCAAACTTCAGTGAATCTCTTGAGCTCTGGGATTACAAGTTTGTAATTACCTGGTGAGCAATTTCTATTTAAACAGAACTAAAATTAGTGCTGAAAATAATACGATAGTCTCTATTGAGTGATCAGAACAGTGGACCCTGATTATGGGACTCAGACTTCAGCTGTTATGCCCAGATCCATGAAGTCCCCCCAAAAGCAACAAGGAGACCAAGTCCCGTATGTAAAAGCAAAGAGCCTTTATTTTATACAAGTTTACAAACTCGGTCTCTCCATGTGTCCAATGTATTGGAATAATAGGAGAGCCCTGAGCCCATTAGAGCTCAGTTAGAGTTGATTTTATTTTCGAGTCTTCAAGATCTTTTTTTTTTATATTTATTGAGCTCTACATTTTTCTCTGCTCCCCATCCCTGCCTCTCCCCTCCCCCAAGGTCCCCATGCTCCCAATTTACTCAGAGATCTTGTCTTTTTCTACTTTCTATTTCCCATGTAGATTAGATCTATGTGAGTCTCTCTTAGTGTCTAAGTTCTCTGGGATTGTGGTTTGTAAGCTGGTTTTCTTTGCTTTATGTTTAAAAACCACCTATGAGTGAGTACATGTGATAATTGTCTTTCTGTGTCTGGGTTACCTCACTCAAAATAATGTTTTCTAATTCCATCCATTTTCCTGCAAAATTAAAGCTGTGATTATTTTTTTCTGCTCTGCAGTACTCCATTGTGTAAATGTACCACATTTTTTTTTATCCATTCTTTGATCGAGGGGCATTTGGGTTGTTTCCAGTTTCTGGCTATGATAAACAAAGCTGCTATGAACATAGTTGAGCACATGTCCTTGTAGCACAATTGAGCATCCTTTGGATATATACCCAAAAGTGGTATTACTGGGTCTTGAGGAAGGTTGTTTCCTAATTTTCTGAGAAATCACCACACTGACATCCATAGGGGTTGTACCAGCTTGCATTCTCACCAGCAATGCAGAAGTGTTCCCTTTTCCCCACAACCTCTCCAGCATAAGTTGTCATCAGTGTTTTTGATCTTGGCCATTCTTTCAGGTGTAAGATGGAATCTCAGAGTTGTTTTGATTTGCATTTCTCTGATGACTAAGGCTGTTGAGCATTTCCTTAAATGTCTTTCAGCCATTTTAGGTTTTTCTGTTGAGAGTTCTCTGTTTAGGTCTGTACTCCATTTTTTGTTGAATTATGTGATCTTTTGGTGTCCAATTTCTTGAGTTCCTTGTATATTTTAGAGATCAGACCTCTGTCTGATGTGGGGTTAGTGAAGATCTTTTCCCATTCTGTAGGCTGTCGTTTTGTCTTGTTGACCGTGTCCTTTGCTTTACAGAAGCTTTTCAGTTTCAGGAGGTCCCATTTATTAATCGTTTCTCTCAGTGTCTGTGCTGCTGGGGTTCTATTTAGGAAGTGGTTCCCTGTGCCAATGCGTTCAAGTGCAGTTCCCACTTTCTCTTCTATAAGGTTCAGTGTGTCTGGCTTTATGTTGAGGTCTTTGATCCATTTGGACTTGAGTTTTGTGCATGGTGATAGATATGGGTCTATTTTCATTCTTCTACATGTTGATATCCAGTTATGCCAGCACCACTTGTTAAATATGCTTTCTTTTTTCCATTTGATATTTTTTTGCTTCCTTGCCAAAAATTAGGTGTTCAATCAAAGATGTGTGGATTGATATCCGGGTCTTCTGTTCCATTGGTCCTCCTGTCTGTTCTTATGCCAGTACCAGGCTGTTTTCAGTACTGTAGCTCTGTAGTAGAGTTTGAAGTCAGGGATTGTGATGCCTCCAGAAGTTCCTTTATTGTACAGGATTGTTTGGCTATCCTGGAGTTTTTGCTTTTCCATATGAAGTTGAGTACCGTTCTTTCAAGGCCTTTGAAGAATTTTGCTGGGATTTTGATGGGCATTGTGTTGAATTAGCGTTGGGTTTTTATAATAGCAAATGTGAGGGTGAGAGATTTCTAAGGTTCAGGACCCCTGATTGGCTGACATTTGTCTGGGGGTGTCCTGGTGAGTGTGGTGGCAGTGAGCCTATCTACAAGGGTTGGAACCTTAGGAATTTCCTTTGGATGGTCTGTTCTTGGGTGGTGCCTGGGTAATCTCAGTTTGTGGTCCTTCCTGCCACCAGATATTGCCTCAGGGTAAACTACTTAGACTCAGGCCTCCATTAAACTTATCATGGCAGGAGGTAATGGCTGGAAGTTAAAAACTTCCTTTGGGTGGTATTATGGTTTAGATAAAACACTGTGATTCCCTGAGGGGCAAGCAAGGGGCAGTTGGGTCCCACCACCTCTGTGGGTCCTTGGCAGGTGGGAGGTGGGAGGTGAGAGATCTCAGCAGGTCGGCAGGAGACCCGTCCCACAAGGAGCCATGGCAGGTGAGAGACAGAGACAGATAGGCATGCCAGTTGGTTATGGAAGGGAAAGAGGAGAGGAAGGGGGAGAGCGAGAGAGACAGAGAGAGGGGAGAGGGAGAGAGAGAGAAACAGAAAAGGAGAGAGAGGGAGAGAGAGCACAGGATGGAGGCGGAATGGCGAAGGGGGGGCTTGTCTTGTAAAGGTATAGGGCAGACCATATGCTACTGTTTGAAATTTATGGTTTCACAAACTCAAAATTCTTTTTTGTTTTTTCAGTGGCCCACACCTTCAATCCATGTACTTGAGAGGCAGAAGCAGGCAGACCTCTGTGAGTTGGAGGCCAGAGTGATTTTCAGGACAGCGATAGCTACATAGTGAGACCCTATCTTGTATTTTTTTTAAATATTTATTTATTTATTTATTTATTTATTATGTATATAATATTCTGTCTGTGTGTATGCCTGCAGGCCAGAAGAGGGCACCAGACCTCATTACAGATAGTTGTGAGCCACCATGTGGTTGCTGGGAATTGAACTCAGGACGTTTGGAAGAGCAGGCAGTGCTCTTAACCGCTGAGCCATCTCTCCAGCCTCCCGAGACCCTATCTTATAAAAACAAACAAAACCCACAAAAGTGTTTTAAAGACTTGTTTAAGTCTTTAAAACTTAAAAATCAGCTGGGCAGTGGTGGTACACACCTTTAATCCCAGCACTTGGGAGTCAGAGGCAGGCAGATCTCTGTGAGTTCCAGGACAGTTATGGCTGTTACGCAGAGAAACCCTGTCTCAAAAAAACAAAAATAACAACAACAAAAAAATCTTTCAGATGTGCTATTATTGTGTATTATATGCATGATGGGACAGGGCATGTGTGTTACTGCATGTGTGTGTGGGGTCAAACTTTGTGAACTTCTCTCTTTCCACCAAACTCAAAATTCTTGTGATTTCCAGGGAGCTGAATTGAAGGATCCACCTTAAACAGGTCGGATACACCCTTTTCAATTCCCTGGTCCTGAAAATTTTTTCTCCCTAAACTTAACTTTGTCCTTTGTTCAGCCAACACCTTGCCAGGTTCAAGAGACACTGGACAGTTCCATATCACAAACCCTGAACAGGAGTAAAGTGACCAGATACCCCAGGATGTGACCAGCACCCAGCTTTCTCAGGTCCCCCCAAAGACGACACCCACAAATAAGCAGGAAGCTGTCTTGAGAATCTGCCATCCAATTCCTTTAACCTGTTTTGCCTAACTTCCTGCCTTTTTATTATAAGAAAGAGATGGGAATGTTATGACCTGCTAACCTGGTCTGTCACCTGGGTACACTGTCCCTTTAAGAGACAAGCCCTACCCTCTCTCAGCTCCTCCCCTTCTGCCAAGGAAGTGGATATCCTGCCTCCTCCATTTTGGGCTCTCTCTCTCTTTCTGTCTCTCTCCTGAAGAGGTAACTTCTGCTCTCTCTATCTCCCCTCTCTCTTTTTCCCCCCTTTCCTTCTCCCACTTCCTCTTCCCTTCCATAACCCACTGAATAAACTCTATACTCACTCTGTGTGATGTGTCTGTCTGTCTCTCACACTCTGCGGTCTCCCACCCACCTAAGTGACCTGCCAAGGCCTCAGGGGACTTGCTGAAGCCTGGGGGACCTGCCACTACCCCTCGTGGGACCTGCTGCTACCCCTTGTGGGACCAGCCACCTCTTGTGGGACTGATCGCCTCTTGTGGGACGAGTCCCTCAAGACTATATCTTTAAAAAAGAAAAAAGAGTAACAGGTGGTCTGTTCCTATTAAGCTTATCTTGGATGGGTCCTACATAGCCATCCAGGGGTGTAGCCAGTGGTACAGCAGTTGCTTAGTATTAAACAACTGAGCTCTGGGCTCAGTTGCCAGTGCCACAAAAACAAGTAAAAAAAAATGTCAGCTATCACATTATATTGAGTGGTTATTAGGTTTAGGAGTCATTTAAAAAACAGCCCAAACCAGGGGACACTCCCTGAATTCTGACAAAGAAATTGCATTATTGTAACCAACAAACAACTCCCAACATCATTTACTTACTTTTTCAAAATCTTATTTGAAACCCATTGGAAAATTAAATTACACACTATAGTATTAGAAGTATGCACATAAACATGTACAATTAGGAGTGGCATGATTTTTATTTCTTTTAATATATCTTAACAGATGGTTTCTAAAAACCACACACACACACACATATGGAAATATAGCAAATAGACTTGTAGTCTACAGGTGCTAAATATCATGTTCATGATCTTATACGCTGCTGAGCATGCAGCCAGAGAGCATCCTCTAAGGAAGGTGTGGAGCTGAAGGCCTGCTATTGTTATCTGTGATATGTATTTATCCCACCTCCCCCTATAGTTTTAAGACAGTTCATTCTATTTTCTCTTTGGATTTTGCATAAAATGTGGTGACCACAAAAGAAGCAATAGTTGAAAATAGGGTGGGAGTTTAGAAGCCATGAGGGGCAGGCTGTATTTGGTATAACTGGTTGACCTTGAGAAGGTCTCTGGCATTCAAACTCACAGGTGAAAGCTTTTATCTACCTTGGTCTTTTCTTTTAATTGAATCCACCTCCCACCACGAAGGGGCAGAATCTTCCTGAACCAGGATAGGAACTGGTCCCCTGGAAACATCAGAATAATGTCAACAGAAAACTCTTTCATGCATTCATCCCACTTGAGGGGGAGCTGCTGAGCTCTGCCTTGGATGAGCCTGACCGTAGGTAGACATGGAACGCAGCTGTTCAAGAGGAGTGACTACGCCTGTCTGTGAAATGCATGTATCTCCTCAGACACGAGAAACAATACGAGTTAGTCACACAGGGAATCGAATCCATTAGACTTGGCAATTCAATTTCTCCTTCCTTGAGATCTTTTCTTAAGGGAATGGGGGAGGAGTGTCTTCCTACTTAGCATAATAGATCTGATTAGGGACTCTTCTTGACTTAGTCTTTGGACTGTTTGAAGAACATTACTTTTTTTTTAAAGTCAGTCTTGTTTGAAAAGAAAACGACAGGATATAGGCTTTGATCACTTATGAGTTCAAGTTAACACTGAAACCACTCAAGGTTGGAGATCTGTCAAATGGACCAGCAGAAAATATGGTTATTTCCAAACAAGGGACGTGCAGATTAACAGATTTCACATCCCAATAACACTTACGGGGTGCTTGCTTTACTAAACTGAAAATTCTCCATCCTGAGTCACTGAGCATTCAAAGCTTCACAGGATAAATCTGTATTAAATGAAAAATAAATCAATTGTCATGGTCGTATAGCCCAGAGAATTTACAGCTGAACTAAGCCAGAGAAAGTGACCCCACTGCCCACTCCTCTTACCGTCACTCTCGGTCTTTTGCACCTTCAGATCAGGAAGCAGGGTGCATTCAGCAGAGGGTGTGCTTTGCTCTTTTGTTGGTTGCTTGGTGTGTTTGTCAGGAGGACTTGTGTGGCTGAGCAGCGGCCTGAGAGACCTGTGGCTCTACCCAGATGTTGCCTGAGAGAACTGTGGCTCTACCCAGATGTTGCCTGGCCTTCCTTTTCTATTTAGGTAGCTTTTCATTGGAAAATCTCAGCCCTATCCATGCTAGAAACATAAGACAGTAGTAGTTAGCTTTCAAAATATGTTTTAAGTCATGCCATTTAAAGCTTAAAATCAGTGATCTTAATGTTGGAGGAGGTAGCCGCTTGTTGATTTTTGGCCACCCAGCTAGCTTAGACCCGAAATAATCACACAGAAACCATATTAATTAAATCACTCTTGGCCCATGAGCTCTACCTTCTTATTGGCTAAGTCTTACATATTAATTTAACCCATTTCTATTAATCTGTGTATCGCCACATGGCTGTGGCTTACCGGGTAAAATTCCCAGTGTCTGTCTCCTGCGGCTCCATGGCTTCTCTCTGATTCTGCCTTCCTCCTCCCTTGCTATATGCTAAACAAGTTTCTTTATTCATTAACCAATAAAAGCAACACATAGACAGAAGGACCCCCCACACCATTGCCCAATGTGGGTAACTCTGGGATAACACTGCCATCATCCACACTTCAAAGAGAACAGAAATTCCTATTCTGGAATTTTGGGTGGTAGCACTTCATTGATAACCTACAATGATCTTAGTTGTAATCTCTCGGAATGGTCAATCACTTGGGTACCCTGTCCTTTAAGAGACAAGCCCCTCCCACTCCCAATTCCCGCCATTACCCCCCTCCCCACCCCCAGGTAAATGGATCTCCCTCCTCCTTTCCAGCCTGCTCTCTCTCTCTGTCTGGCCCTCTTCTGAAGAGGTAACTACGGCCTCTCTTCCTCCTCCCCTTCTCCCCTTCTTCTCTCTCCCCTCTCTCTTTCCTTTCATTGTTCCCCCTTCTCTCTCTCCCCTTCTCCCCTCCCATCCATCACCCCTTACTCTAATACTGTTCTCAATGCTCACTAAATAAACTCTTTACCCAAGCTCTCTCTGCATGGCATCTGTCGCCCACCTGCCACAGCCTTAGGTCACCCTGGTTTACAAATGATAACAATCTTACTTTCTCTCAAGGGTTACAAGGCATGGACAGTAGGGCATTGACTTAAGGGCTGGGTGTGTTGCCCTTGATCAGAAGTGATACCAGAGGAAAACTGCCTTTTTCTAGTCTTCTGGACTGGAGCATTAGGGGTTGGGCTCTGTGGGTGTTGCTCTCATTCTCTACGTAAGCAGCACATCTCTGTGTTCAGCGCTGAACTAGTAACAGAATCTGTCTCCATTGCTTTTCTGTTGCTGTAAACAAACACAGCGAGCCCAGATCATTCATATGGAACAGAAATTGAGCGAGTTTGGGGTTCTGGAGGGTGAGAAGTCTAAGAGCATGCCACCAGTCCCTGGTGAGACTTTCAGACACAGTTGTAATGTGGTAGAACAGAGGAACAACAAATGGGTGCACAAGGAGGAGACAAAACAGCCCACACGCTAGGTAGATAAATCAGTGCCATGGAAAGCAAACCCACTACTGCCAGGAAGCCGCTAATCTCTGCAATCACTCTTCTAGGCTCCAACTCCCAACACTTATGCAATGACTATAAAGTGTCTACAATAAGCTGGGGCGTGACAGTGCATGCCTGAAAACCACTCTGGAGGCTGAGGCAAGGAGATCACAGGTTCAAGGCTAACCTGGGCTACATAATACAATTCTATTACTTTTTCTCTGCCATTGTGAAAAAGTATCTAAGAGAAACAACTTAAAGGATGAACAGGTGATTTTGGCTCAAGGTTTTAAAGAATTTCAGTTTCCCTCATCTGGCCAACCAGAAAGGAGAGAAAGCAGGCAGAAGCAGAAGTATGGCTAACTTTCAGAGGCCTCAGTTCCACCCCATGGACCTACTTCTATTAGCAAGGCTTCACAACCCAGCAATTCTACAGTCCATCAAATAACATCATCAACTTCACACTGCAGGAGCTGTTCCACATCCAAACCATAGCCCTGTCTCAAACAGCCACAGCAACATTAAATTCCGGAGGGTGCATACCACCCCAAACAATAGCAACCCAGGGTAGGCTGACTGTCTGGAACTGAGAGTCCTGCAGGGGCCTCAGTGCCCTCTGTGCTGTGTGTGTCTTTCTAGGCTGAGTTTAGAAGAAGCTGACCACATCACAGACTTTGAGGGCCTTTTCCTCCGAGACATGTGCCTCTTTTGTTTTGGACCTCATGGTTTCCACAGGACTTGATTTATTTGAGGTCATAGTATAATCTTTTGATGTGAGAGAATTCTCTGTATTCTGTCAATCATGTTTTAAATAAATGCTGATTGGCCATTGGCCAGGCAGGAAGTATAGGTGGGTCAACCAGACAGGAAGTAGAGGCGGAGCTATTAGAACAGGAGAATTCTGGGAAGAAGGAAGCTCTTTTGGCATTCCTGCACAGACCACTGAAGAAGCAGGATGTGACCTGCCCCAGTGAGAAAGGTACTGATCCATATGGCTAACGTAGATAAGAATAATGGGCTATATAAGTTATAAGAGCTAATACAAAGCTTGAGCTAATGGGCCAATCAGTTTATAATCTTCTGGAGACCTCTGTATTATTTTCTTTGGGACCTAATGGCTGTGGGACCTGGTGGGAAGACAGAAACCAACCAGGCCTTCATGCTACAATCTTTGAACTAAAAGCATTTGGTCTGAGAATCTTACTTCTTATTGTTTTGTTATCATGACTGTCTTTTCATAGAGAACAAAAATATGTTGAAGAGAATTTTTTTTGGGGGTTTGGTTTTGTTTTCTTGATGCCGGGGGTGGGAAATAAGTTTCTTTTCATTTTTAAGCTTGCAAAATGGAGTGCTCAAAGACAAGCTAATGTCCTGGTGGTATGACATGCTGGTGACAGGCTCACTTAAAAAGAGATGCTTCTCTCTGAAAGCTGCCTCTGGTTGACACAATTCTTGACAAATCTCTGGCTGGCACTATATGTCCAGCAGAAGCTCTCTGTCTCAGAGTTCCTATAGCCTTGATAAAACACCACTCTCATAAGCAATCGGGGAAGGAAATTTTCTTACTTGCCACATCCTAGTCCATCACTGAAGGAAATAAGAACAGGAACTCAAGGCAGGGCAGGAACCTGAAGGCGGGAGCTGATGCAGAGGCCAGGGAGGGTGCTGCTTAATTTGCTCCTCAATAACTTGCTCCACTTTATTTCTCTTTCTTTTTTACTTCTTCTTTCCTTTTTAAAAAAAATTGTTTTTGAGAATGTAATTGTATCATTCCCGCTTTCCTCCCTCTGAGACTTTCCATATGACTCTATTTGAGATTTTTAAAATCCATGGCCTCTCTATTTATTAGTTGTTATTACATGTGTGCGTGCACATGTGCACGCACACACACACACCTGTGTACATAAGTACAATTTTCTAAGTCCCTATATTGTTACTTGTGTGTATGGTGTGTGTTTTTAGGACTGACCATTTGGTATTGGGTTACTAATTGGTGTGCCCCTTCCCTGGGGAAGACTGTTTCTCCAGCTCTCAGCGTTCCTTGGTTGTCTGTAGTTCTTTGTCCATGGCCGAGGCTTCCTGGGCTTCCCTCTCCCCCCATTCATCTTTGCATATCTATTGTTGTCTCTGCTCAGTTCCCGCTTCGGCAGCCATGTTAGTGTGGTTTCTGAAGTACCTCGAGGACACAAACTCCCTGCTCTTCCCATCTTTCAGCGCACTCTTCTGCAATGATTCCTGCGCCTTAAGCTGTATTGTAGATGTAGCCATTGGGATTGGGCTCCATAACTACATATTTGGATTAATTGTGGTTTTCTGTAATGGTTTCTGTTGCAAAGAGAGGCTTCCTTGGTGTGGAATTAAGGAGTATGGTGTGGGAGGTCCTTCTGGATATGTGTTGCTTTTATTGGTTAATGAATAAAGAAACGGCCTTGGCCTGTGATAGGGCAGAGTAGAGCTGGGGGTGGGGGACTAAATTGAATGCGGGTGGTGGGGGAGGAGGCAGAGTCAGGGAGATGTCATGGAGTCGCCAGAGAGGAAAGATGCAAGCTGCTAGCTGGAACCATGCCGGAAGGCCACGAGCCTCGTGGTAAAATATAAAATAATGGAAATGGGTTAATTCTAGCTGTAAGAGCTAGCTAGCAATATGCTTAAGTGATTGGCCAAGCCGTGATTTAAATAATATAGTTTCTGTGTGATTAGTTCGGGAGTCTGGGAGGCCGGGAAACCAACAAGAGGCTTCCCACTACAGGACTACACTTATCCTGTAGTTATAGAGACAAATGTTTGGAATATAGCTAGGAATTATGCAGATTTAGTAAAGCAGCAATTGTAGGTTTTCCTTCAAGATCCATAACCTCACTAGCCTTGAGTAGCTGGCTAAGTTTCCAGTAGCAGGCATGGTTTTCCCTCATGTTGAATGTGTCTTTAGTCCAGACAGAGAGCTATTGGTTACCACCAAGGTATAGGAGTCACTAATGCCCTCTTAGGATTATTGCACTGTGCTGGTTGTTGTGGTTTATAGATGCCATAGCTGGCTAGCTGGTTGATTCTTTCCTTTGGAAGTCTCTGTGGTGACTTCTGATTGGTACCTGGAAACTGATCCTCAAGGAGGAGACTTTGGAGCCCCTAGGCCCTATGTCTGAAGTGTATATCTTCAGCAGTACTGATCATTCAACTCTTGGAGGCAACCAAGGGCAGCAGCGATATCCTGTAATGTTCTGGGAGTCTCCTGTAGAACTCTGATCAATAACTTGAAAGGGGGTTTCTCAGGCCTGGTATTGGTTTTTTTGTTATATGGTTTTGGCTCTTGGAAGGAGCATTGTCAGTCCAGATGGGAATATTTCATTTAAACTCTATATGTATATTTATACACAGATTTACATATATTATAGATAGCTTTAGGTAGATAGTTAATAGTATGATTCCTTATGACTTTTTTAGATATATTACTGTTATTTTACCCTCTTTCTTCTGTATTTATATCACTCCCTCCTCCCCAATTACAGGCCACTCTTTTTTTCCTGAATCATATCACTTGAACCCTGCTCTTTGGTCCCTCATACCACAACCTTAGCAATGGTTCCTTGCTGCTTTCATGTTTTCTGCAGTTACTTCAGGAACTGCACTCACATCTGAAGATTCAGAGCTAGGAGCGTCCGACGACAGGATGCTCAATGTCCGTCTGTCTGGCTCTCAGTTGCCTCACCCAGTTGAACTTTCTTTTTTGTTTCACTCATTTGTTTGCAAATTTCATGATTTCCTTTTCCTTTCCAGCTGAATAGTGTTCCATAGTGCATATGTGCCACGTTTTCATTATGTTTGTTGGTTGTAGGACATTTAGGTTGTTTCCATTTCCTAGCTATTGTGACTAGAGCAGCAATGAACATAATGAACAAGTATCGATGGAGTAGGGTGTTGAGTCCTTTGGGCATATGTCTTAGTTAGGGTTTCTGTTGTTGTGATGAGACACCATGACCATGGCAACTCTTATAAAGGAAAAATACTTAATGGGGTGGCTTCCATTTTCAGAGGTTTAGTCCATTATCGTCATCGGGCAGCATAGTGGCACACAGACATGGTGCTGGAGAAGGAGCCGAGCACCTTACATCTTGAATTGCAGGCAACAGGAAGTGGTCTGAGATACTGAGTATGGCTTGAATATATAGGGACCTCAAAGCCCACTTCCACAATGACACGCTTCTTCCAACAAGGCCATACCTATGCCTGCCATTTCAGCACTCAGGATACCGAGGCAGAAAGATTGTAGGAGTTTGAGGACAGTTTGGGCTACATAGTGAATTCTAGGTTGGGCAGGATAAAGCTTTGTTTAAAAAACAACAAGCGAACAAAACAAACGTCTACAAAAAAAAAAAAAAACCCAAACCAAAGGCAAACAAAAAAATGTTTAAGAATACCATAGTCAATCTTTGAGTACTCTAGACAGCATTTCTAGAACAGAGGGCAGAGAGAGAGAGAGAGAGCGCACAAAGGCATTTATTATACTGGCCTGTATGATAGGGTCTGGGTAGTTCAGCAATGGCTGTTTACACTCTAGAGGGGCAAAGAATCCGGCAGCTGCTCCATCAGTGGCAGTCCCATTCTGGCACTGAACATCTGGAACTCCCTGGCAAGTCTCTGGTATTGAGTCCACACCAGAATGTTGTAGAGAAGCAGGAATTTAATGGCAGCAGCAACAGCAGTAGACACACCCGCTCATGAGGAAGTGAAAGCAGCCAGGTGCACACTGCTTTTTTGTGAACCTCTTTATATCTGGCCGGCTCAGTGGAAGGTGCCACTTGCTTTGGGGTCAACTCCCTTCTCTCCCCCCAGTTAATCTCCTCTGTGAGTTTACTCATTGACACTCTCAAGTGTGTATTTCCTATATAATTCCAAAACCTGTCAAGTTTGAAGAAATACAAAAATTGTCAGTGATAGGGAATCTTTGATTATCGTTTTGACTGCAGTTTTCCTCGGTAGTGGTAAGCATAAAATAGCATGCAGTGCACCAGGGGTTATCTGAGAGTTGATGACATGCAGTAAACATACTTCTTCTTCAGTGCTTTGATATGTACACATTGTCTGCCATTCCCCACCGTCTATGTCCTGTATACGTACACAATGTCTGCCAGTCCCCACCATCCATGTCCTCTATACGTACACAATGTCTGCCAGTCCCCATGTCTATGTCCTGTATACGTACACATTGTCTGCCAGTCCCCACCGTCTATGTCCTGTATACGTACACAATGTCTGCCAGTCCCCATGTCTATGTCCTCTATATGTACACAATGTCTGCCAGTCCCCATGTCTGTGTCCTCTATACGTACACATTGTCTGCCAGTGCCCATGTCTATGTCCTCTATACGTACACAATGTCTGCCAGTCCCCACCATCCATGTCCTCTATACGTACACAATGTCTGCCAGTCCCCATGTCTATGTCCTGTATACGTACACATTGTCTGCCAGTCCCCACCGTCTATGTCCTCTATACGTACACATTGTCTGCCAGTGCCCATGTTTATGTCCTGTATACGTACACAATGTCTGCCAGTCCCCACCGTCTGTGTCCTCTATACGTACACATTGTCTGCCAGTCCCCATGTCTATGTCCTCTATATGTACACATTGTCTGACAGTCCCCACTGTCCTTCTTATGTTCCCTATAATTTGCAGTCACTGTTTTCTTTTTTTAAAAAGGTGGAGTGAGACTTAAAAATGGCAAAGGAGGGTAATTGGGGGAATAATTAGGAGGTAGGGTTGGTTGATGCATTGATTGGTTGGATATATGGAATGACAAAGAGAGGAACCTAGAGTTTCTGGCTACAAAGGCTGACAGGTTATCATGGGCCTGTCTGGCCTTCGTCCATTTGGCGGTGGCAAGATAATGTGGACCTGGTGTCTTATAAGTGCCAGCTCATTTCTCTTAGCCCCAGAAAGTGTGCCTGAGAGCACAGTGCCGGCAGGTTTGGTGTCTCGTGGTAGTCCATTTCTTGGCTCCTAGAACATTCTCACTGTGTTCTCTTATGGAAGGGATATCTTTGATGGGGTCATTCTTCTACCCCTTATGATCTAATAACTCCCAAAGGCCCCCCACATCTTAAAACTTTCATCAAGGAGGTTAAAGATTGCAACATATGAATTTGAGGGCTACAGTAGCATCCAGTCCACTATGCATCTGTTTTATAGTTTTATTGGGATGGTGCTCTACACACTTACGTTTGCCGTATCAGTCACTGCTAATGCTTTACACTGAAACGGTGGAGCTGGATACTGGTGACTAGGGCATTATTTGGTCTTTTAGAGAAAAACTTTGCCAACCCTTAACTAGGAGAATGGTGCCATCCCTGGATTAGCGTAAGAAATATAGAAAGAAGAGCAGATTTGTAGGGAAAGACGATGAATCTGCTTTACTGGCTTCTCTATGGACCTATGGACCGCAGGTCAGTTCTTATACAGTCTCAAGGTGGTAGACACCATCAGGGTTTGGTATGTGGGACTGTTTTCCAGAAGATCCCACAGGTTTAATCTTTCAACTTAAGTCTCCTGTCTGGAGTTTCTCAGTCCACCTGAGGCCTTTAGGCCAATAACCCTCCAATTGATAAACAATGAATTTCTTCAATGAAAGATCTCCAATTCAACAAATAAAGACTGGTACTAGAGGCAGAGACATTTTGAATGCTTCTCCAAAGGAGTGTTAACATAGACCATTGATGGTGACCGGCTAGCTGAACTGGTAGCTTAGGAAAAGCTCATAGCAAAGGACTTGGTTCTCCAGAGACATACATTACATTGAACACAAACATGGGCAACACCTCCACCTGGAGCAACCAAGAAGAAGGGAGAAGGGTTCATGTGGATGTGGAGCGTGGGAACCTGGTCTTGCTATCAACAACCATTCAGAGTGGCTCTCTGCAGATGTCATGTTTAGTAGAGATCTCCAATGGTCCTCATGATCTAAACAACATGAGGAAAGTCGAATCTGGAATTTAGTTTCATGACCATTCACTTGGTCCTTTGAAGGTGAAGGCAGAAGCTGTCATTTAGTGGCTCTTACTTGGAACCTGGGAGAGGGAAAACTGAAAAATTGTTAGAGCAAGCTGCTTACCAGAAAGGGTTCTCCTGCCTTCTGCCCCCTTGGAATGGGAATGTAAGAATGCTTTTTATGCATGACACAAGGTCAGCCATCTCTGAACTCCAGAAGAATTGCAATAGTTGTCTAATGACTTCAACTTCCCTCTTTCCTGCCCATCTCAGCTTTATTACTATAGAAAATGGGGGTGTCTGGAGGAAGAGACAGTAGGGGTGCAGGGTGGTTAGGGATGTTGAAAATTACATATCTATGTGGAACCCATCTGGGATGTCTAGGGAAGAGAGAGCAATTGAAAACCCAGATTAAATGGCAGTTGAGAACACGAGTGAGTTCTGAGAGAGTAGCATCACCTGCATTGCGAGAAAGCAAGGCCCACCAGGAAAAAGGAAACAGAAAGAGATAAAGAGATCAACATTCACCCTCTCAAGGAGGACTTGCCAGGACATTAATGACTCTCTTGAGCCTTTGATTTTTGTGACTGTCTCTGAAATGAGCGGTGTGCTCAGAGTGGGATGAAGATCTGCCAACCTGAGTTCACCAGTTCACTGCTGACAACAGGCTGGGCACACACAGCAAAGCCCTCATCCCCGTGGGCGGTGTCAGGATCCTTGAAGGGGTTGCTGGAGTTCTTTGGAGATTTGGGATAGAGCAAGGGGTGCTTGGGATTAGCTGGAAATTCCCAGTGCCTTGCCTTTTGGGAGTGCAGGGTGACCTAAGCAGCGATCAAGTGTGGCAATAGGCCATTTATTTCTTCAATGAGGTATCAAAGACAGTTACAAACATTTGAAATATGAAGGAGATGAGAAGAAATCAAAGCAGCTAAAGCAGTGATCTCCACTAGACTAGCTGGCAGCTGCGACCATCTCTTCAAGGTGACCTCTGCTCATAGCTTTAAGAAAACGTGGAGAAATTCTGGGGTGTCTGATAACCCTAGTTCCCATGTATACATGGAATCTTGGTGGGCAATTACTGAGCGAGGGGAAAGGTATTGGATTATTAATATATGAATTATTAATTACTATAATTGCGTTTGTCATGTATTGAGCACCAGCCATGCACTAGAAGCCGAGCAGACCTTAAGAGTCCCTGCCCAGTGGGGGGTGACTGAGGTAATTACATTTGGAATAGCTGCAGTCACAGGCTCACAGTATAGCTTGTGGCATATACTAAGTGTACAGTGGGCACCTGCTTTTCTTACTCCCTCTAGAACCACATATCTTTATATGATTTTTCTAATTTGTTTATGTAAAGATGAGGGATGCACTATTTGTCAAGATAAAAGATGCACCAGGTTATTTTAATTAATATTTGCCCTACATTCTGGTAACAGATGAGGGAACGTCTCCAAGCCAAGACCTTTGCCATTCTTCCACACTCTCCTGGCCAGGGATCTGCTGAATGAGCAGAGGGAAGGGAGGCGTCCATAAAAGGACAGAGGGGTAGATTTTGTAGTTGGAAGGCCACCTCTGGGCTTGCCTGTGACGAACACTTTGGTCCATGTTACTAGCTAACTTTTAATCCTTTGTGTGTGGAGGTCCAGATGTTAAGGCTGGAAGTGACTGTTTTAGTATCTTCTTGTCCAGTCCTGGGGTTGGGGGTGGGGTGGCGCACACCTCCAATCCCAGTGCTCGGGACATAGGCAGGAGGAATGCAGTTTCCACCCTGCGCTACATAGTGAAGGCAAGTTCATCCTGAGCCACACATCAACACTGGTCTTTAAAACACAAACAAAAGGAGCATTTCCATTGCCCTAGTCAGGGGTGTGGCAGGCTTTCTAGGACCGCCAGCCCCCAAATCATGACTTGTAGACGCATTAATTGTGAATGCTCATGCTTAGCCTAGGTTTGTTTCTAATTAGCTTTTTCTACCTTTAACTTAAATTAACCCATTTCTATTCATCTCTGTGCTGCCCAGAGGCTCACTCACCTCCCCTACATACTGTCCATCCCGCTTTCCTGCTTCCTCTGTGTCTGTCTGGCTGGGCCCTTGGCTGGCTGGGCCCTTGGCTGGCTGGGCCCTTGGCTGGCTGGCTTCCTTTTTTCTCCGTCATCTGCACCATCTAGGCCTCCTTTGACTAGCTATTGGCTGTTCAGCTTTTTATTAGAACAATCAGGTGAAGGTGAAACAGCAATATGGCTTTTACATAATTATAAACAAATGCAGCATAAACAAATGCAACACATCTTTACGTAGTTAAACAAATTTCTGTTCCACAATACCGGGGCACCCACCCTTATAAACCTGTCTACTCCTTTTAGAGAAGACACTAGTACAGAATTGGACTCATGAATTCAAGAGAAAAGCCAAGTTCAGCCCTGGGTTCAAACCTTCTTGGTGGTTTTCTTCTCATTCTTCACCTGAAGAAAACATTCCCACAGAGACAGCCATCATTATATTTGATGATTTTCCACTAGGGGGCGCACGCCTCCACAGCCTTCCTCGACGCCTTGATTTCACATCCTGGAGTCAGTTTGGGGACAGGGCTTGCAGGCTTTGCACTAACACTGTTCTACCTATCCAGAACAGTGGCACCACCATTATCTTTGGGAAGCTGCTTGGGGGCTGGCCTGCTCCTCAGGGCCCTGTCCTGTGACTTACTCTAGACTGAGACATGGGCGATGTTCCCAAGGGCTCGGAAGCACACGGGACCCAGCTGCACTGGATCTGGACTGGACTGGACTCTGCACATTATTTTGGACTCCCATTTGCACAGCAGATGTGGGAGGGACCAGCATCCGTGTATCCATGTTCTTTACCCCCTTACCTCCCCAATAAGGAGGCTGAACTGTCCCTTGGATGACCTGGGAGAAGGACAGCAGAATGACAATCTTTGGCTAAAGGATGCACTTTTTTGAGTTCATCAACATAGACATTATGTGTTCCCATTCATTGTAATAAGCACTCTGCTGAGGGTAGTGGGCAGCCTCCTGCGTAAACATTTACTTATTTCCTCTTCCTAGAGGGCTGGAGCGAGGCATTTTAATTAAACACACACCTTTAGTAAATGAGGTATTTACTTACAGTGGGAGTCGTATTGCAGGATATTACTTATAGTGTGTCTTTAATATTAGATTCTATGCATTTCTGAGAGCACACTACTGCAATATTCCTAGACTCTGCAGCTTCTAGGTGAAGACCATTCCTAGGATTTCTGTATCAAACTGATCATGCAAGCTGGGAATAGTTCTATTGGGGGTTCAGATCCAAATATGTACCTCCAATTCCTTTGCCCTTCAGTACTGCATCTTCCTCTTCCAACTGGGCTAAAGCTTCATTTTCTGCATGCTGGACGCAGGTCTGCCATATTGAATGTTAGCTTCCAAACCCACACTGTGAGCAGTTACCAGCAAAGACTCTCCTCATACGGTTGTAGGAAAGACCACATTCCTACAACCGCTTTGTAAATGCCTTGGCATTCAGAACGCATATACATTCTATTGAATTTCCTTCTATTATGGCTTTTCCACTGGGGGATTAAGAGGCTAATTCAGAGCTGCATGATTACAGGAAGATGTGTGAGGAAGGCAATGGGGATTCTATTCTATAAGGTCTGCTGGGCCCAAACAAGGAATCCATATGTTTCCATTTCCCTAATAGGCAGAGAAAATAAAAACCAAAGCGGCCTAGAGACACGCACCTGCATAAGCAGCGTGGCAGCAGTAACCTATAAATACATGGAAGGCAGCTCTCAAACAATCCCATCTGCATTTTATTGAAAGGAACCTCTGAAAAGCAGAGAGAAAAGGTACAGTTTACAAGAATCGTGGTATAAATCCTGCCACAGTGCCAATTGCTAAAAGCATCGGAGCCCTGGCAGGAGAGAGAAATCCATTCATTCATTGCTCCTAGAAAATAGGCATCCAGGCCAGCCGCATACCTCATGCGCCCCGTGGGATTTATGCCTCTGACTGACTGATGCCACAAGTCACCTTGGAGTGATTGCTTCTATATCGAATGTTCCTTTATAGCGTATATGCTTTCTCATTGCGACTCGCTCAATTCCATTCTGCTAGCCTCTTTGGGACACTTTGCATGAGAGATGTGGTGGAGGTAACGTTGTGTTTGTTGGTTTCTCTAGCACATTTCAAGACTGATCCATGCTTAAGCTGGAAGCGTAGGGAAATTCCATCATTTCCCCCCTCACAGCAAATCCCAAGTCAAGTGGCTCCCTCCTCCCTGCTATAAAGGATCCCAGAGTTTCTGCTTTCCCAGCTGTTAGTACTGCCTCAAAACTCCTTAGGGGCACTCAGTGTTCTCCGCCCCTCTTGCTTCTTGCTTCTCTCCTTCCTTATCCGACCCCTTTCTCTCTTCCTTCTTCTCCCTCCTATTCCCCCACCCCCATTTGTGTGTGTGTGTGTGTGTAAAATAATTCCTTACAGCATGGCCTTTCTTAGTGAGGCTAAGCATTAGCGTGTGCTCTGGGAAGTTGAGTTTCAGGTTGTTTTGTTTGTTTGTTTGTTTTTGTTTTTCCTTCTGTATCTCCTGAGACACCAACTTTTCTTCTAGGGTTGTCCAGCTTTTTGGGTTGACTTCCTTCTTTCCTTCCTTCTCTCCCTCTCTCTCTCCCTTCCTTCCTTCCTTCCTTCCTTCCTTCCTTCCTTCCTTCCTTCCTTCCTTCCTTCCTTCCTTCCTTCCTTCCTAACAAGAACCCCCATCAAATTACATTTACTTATCCTGTGGTGTGAGTGCGCACATGTGCCTCAGCATTCACTGTGGAGGACAGAGGACAACTTTCACTATGTAAGTCCCCGGGATTGAACTCAAGTCCTCAGGCTTGGTGACAAGCACCCTTACTTGCTGAGCCATTTCCCAGGTCCCTCACAGGGCTTTTTATTTACCTTTGTAGCTGTGTGCTGTAGAGGTCATTCCTGAGATTATGCTTTAGTCACCCAAGACCTTTTAGGTAAATTCAGGTAAAATCTGAACTGACTGCAACGGGTGGGGGTGGATCTGAGAGAACCGGCTCTGAAATTGCCTCAGGGTTTCACCTGCACAAACATCACCATCCACCAAACAAAAGCACAGGACAGGCCCCTGGTGTTCCTGGGAAAGCGCTGTTACTGAGGACACACACTAGGTGGCAATCCAGGCTCACATACTGAAGGGAGGAGGCCAGAGATCAGCACATCTGGCAAGCGGGGCTGCCTAGTTTCCACGCCCCTCCCCCTTTATTCCAGATCCCTGCCTTGTGGACCGGTCAGGGGTTTCTTTCGGATGATGGAGGGCATGGACTGGGCTCAGCAGCAGAAGCAGCAGGGTGCTGTGAGACACTGCCGCACACAGAGTTTTCCACGTGTTTGGATGAATGAATGGATGCATGAATGATGGACTAATAAATCCAAGATCTTGCTTTGGGGAAGGCATTTAAGGAAGATGGGTGTGAACTGGGCTCACATTTGAAGGCTGGGATTTGAGTTTGTCTTCTTAGAGAGACTGGACGAGAGGGGGGCTGGGGTGGGGTTGTCTCTCTCCCTGATTCTCCAAACCTCAGATCCTTTCTCTGTAAAGTGGGAGAGTAATGCTACCGGGCAAACAACCTCCACCCAGTGTATGTGATGCTTCCCCAACTCCTTCCCCCATTTTCAGGTCATCTCCCTATCTCTGCCCGCCCCCCCCCCCTGGGCTCTAATGAAACCACCTTTGTGGGTCCAAGAAATACCCATCAGTTCTCCTGTGATGGTGCAGAATATTCCCATGAGCTTTCCCTCAGCTGGACCAGCTCCTTGGAGGCGCTGTTTGTGGCCTGAGACCAGGACTCTGGTGCCACACTGCCACACAGACCCCACCAAGGGTATTGTGGACTCAGCACGCTCCACCCAGACTTGACAGCCACTGTCTTCTCTACTCTTTGCTCCTAATATTCCTGCTTTCAAGACATGTCTGTTGCTACTGGGCTCCAAAGGGAGGCCCTGGGATCTGTCCTGGGTTGCTTTCCTTCCTTCTCCAGAGCCAAGAGGCCCTCCAGAACTGCTGGCATTCATAACTCTCTCCGACTTTCTTGTAGCCACTCAGGAGGCTTCCCATGCCTCCAACCTTTTAACCCCTGCCACACTTTTACCCCCTCTGCAACTGGAGTCAGAAAGAATGTTCTAGAATGAGGATGTGATGGTACCACTCTGCTTCAAAACCTATTTTAATTTTTGTGATAAAAGCCAAACTCCTTGCCTAGGGCACAGATCCTATCACCATGACCTTACTGATATAGCCTCCTGTTTTCCCAAGCTAAGTGGCTGGCTCTTTCCTCCGTGCTCAGCTCTTCTTGATGGATAGAGGGGCATAGCTCAGTCATTGGGGTGTGAGGGCTGGTCACCAAGCTGTCTATCACACTACGTGGCCATTTTCCTGGTTGTTTCCTGCCTGGTTCTTCCCACAGAGCTGGGAATTCCCAGTACAGTGCCTGACATACGTGATGGGCTCCTGGGGTGTCAATCAAAAGCACCATGAAATGGCCTTGCCACTAGTGAGAGACTGGGTGGGAACATGCTCTTGGGTAGAATACCCAATGTGGGGGTGAAAAGTTGAGTTAGGCCTGGTGTCTGCCCTCATCGGAAGCACACTTGACCACCATGTCAACATGTAATGAGGCATGGACACAGGTATCCTTCAGGCTGAAGTCAGGTCATGTTATGGCTTCCCTGTTTACCTCTGCTAGATTTTATGCCCAGAAAGCACCAGCAGGCCTTTTTGTTTCTCTTGGATCAGTCTTGAGTCTCAAAGGACACCAATGCCTTCACACAAGTAGCTGACAGGAGAAGAAGAGAGAATACTCAGTGGGAAGGAAGGTGTTTAGACTTCTTCAATATTTTGGATTTGGGTCAGTTAGGAGATGTGGAGAGAACCAGGCCTGCAGGTGACTTTTCTATGCATGGAGGAAGGAGGAAAGAGGTGCAGGGAAGTGTATGTGATATGGGCCACGTGATGACCATATATTGGAGTCGGCTTGTTACAAAAGGGCTGTGACGCAAAGTCCTACAAAAGGGTTAGCGTGCTGTCCTATTCCATGCATACAGACAGAGACCTCATATTTACAGAATGCTGTAAAAGTGAATGCTACTTCCTGGCATCAAGAAGCATTTTCAGCTCTATAGATATCTCCTGGTACACCATGGATGTCCAAGGTCTCCATCACATTCCATTGGAACTGTTTGGAGTCGATTTTCTGGTACATCCTCCAAGTGACACAGTGTTATCTATAGCTCAAGACTTTTTATGCTCAACTTGTTTTAATCATAGCCAAGGGTCTCCTAGTTCATCAGGATCAATACCTTGACAGGATACAATCCATCAGCTCAGGCAGCCAGCCAAGGGTGGATGTTGAGCATCATGATGCCTAGGGTGACCTTGTGAGCTTTCTAGTGTTGATGAGGAGGTACATATGCTGGCAAATGACCCCTGTCTCAAGTTATAGGAGCTCAGGACCCTTCCCTGGTTTATTTACCTCCTTCATGCTTCAGAATGCTGAATCAGAGTCACAAAGGCTCAGTAGTCTTGGGGCAACTTGGGTTGCTAGCCCCAGGCATAGAACTCTCTGGAGTGTCTTTTTCCTCTGTCCAGACAATTACATAGGTCTCACACAATGGGGGTTTAGCTACCCACACCTGGCAGCCGATGGTTTTGGAAGATGCGCAGCATCCTAGTGGGTGAGGCGCAGGGTAGGGAGCTCTCGGGGCACCAGAACTTTGCTCTTCAGAAACACAAGACAGAACTTTCTCTCTTTTTATCTTTTCTTTCTTTAAAAGACTTGGATGAAGAATAGCTAGACAACTGCGAAGCGTCAGAGCCCTTGAGAGTCTCCTCAGGATTAGGGTCTTTGGGGACCTTGCCTCAAAGTGTCCCCCTTAAATTGTTTGTGGGGGACAGAGGTCTCACTATGAAGTTCTGATTGGCCTGGAGCTTGCTACACAGATCACACTGGCCGCAGAGCCAAGGACCTCTGCCTGCAGAGCCTGCCTTCCACATGCTTACAGGTATGAGCTTTCATTATTCTTTTGCAAACTTGGTTGTTGGATGCAAGAGAAACAAAACTTTAGGGGTGTTGCTTTTATTCACAGTCTACTTGGTCTAAAGCAGAGTGTCTTGGACTCTACACCTGTCCTCCATCTTTTTGTGGTGCCAAGCATTGAATCCAGAGCCTTGCACACATTAAGCAAGTGTAACCACCGAGTTAAACTCCTAGGCTAAGATTCTTCCTTTTATTGGCTGTGCAGTCTTGAACCACTGGATTAATGTCCCCGAAAGTCCAAGTTCTTCATCTGTAATATGTGATATTATTTCAGTAGGTGGTTGTGTATATTCAACATTGCAAGTTGTGTGCTAAGCAGAATGCTGGGCCCTTGCAGGGAAATGTACTGTTTTATTTACTTGATATAAACTAGTCACAATAGGGAGAAAAGAGAGGCATCTACCTGTGCTCTGGAGTAGACTGAGATTGCTGAAGGGGCAAGAGACCCCTCCTTCAAAATCTCAGCAAGTTTTATTACCCACAACTCCCTTGCATAGAAATATGGTGTTGAGGATTCAGCATGGCTATGCCATGGGTGTTGAGGATTCAGTGTGGCTATGCCACGGGTGGTTAGGATGGTGGTGAGGATTCAGCAAGGCTATGTCGTGGGAGAGGTGAGCCTGGTACTCGATGACACTCCACTTGGAGAACTAAGTAAAGGGTCTATGTTAGACCACTTGTGTTTGCTTCCGTCCACACTGCCTCTTCTTCCCTGGGCGAGGCTGCAGCAGTGGAGGAGGTGCACCGTGTAGACTGTGCTGAGGGCATCAGAACTTGCAACTGAGGTACCTTTGTTGATGGAGAGAACCAGAAGAAAACAGACTAAAAAAGTGGTGGCCTTTGTAATTCCACTGACAAGGTCTTCTGGGCTCTCCTTTGCAGGCTCTGTGAGGTGCTGGCTGTTGCCATGCAGATAGGTGAGCCTGGCTTGGTGTTTCGGCTATGGTGTTCCTGACTTCTCCCTTCTTGGCTTCCTTTTGTCTTTAACATGGTTCCGTTTGTTCTTTCTGTTTACCTTTTCATTTCTCTACCCATTTTCCCAGCTGAACTGCTTCACAGAACCTTTTTGCTCCTGACACCAGACTTCTTTCATAGAATGCATGGAGCGCTAGAAAGAATGGGCCTTCAAAACAAGGATCATGGTATCGTGGATCTGGGCACATAATGGTTAGAAAGGACAGCTGGGGTTTCTATGTCTGTCACATCTACCTGGTGAATTCACTTCCTTTCTGGTTCAGATACCTTGTCAGTCAACTTTCTCCAGAAAGCCTGCCACAGACTCAGGGGACACTGATGCTTTTCATTGTTGTCAAGCATTTTTGTGAAATCTCAGTCTGGAGGGAATTGCCAGTGTGATTTTTCCGGTTCTTTAATGGGCTGGCATAGCATCTCCTTTACTGGAATAACACTAGCATGTACCTACTATGGAGTTGTCTTTACCATTTCAGTCTTTCTCAGATGTTAAAATGAAAAGTTTAATAGAAAGTTTGATGCTCTTGTGCCTGTCTCTCTGTGAGTCTTGGTCCCTCCTCAGCTAAGCTTTGTGAGGTCACAGAGTGTAGGAAAGAACATGGACTCAGAGTGGAGTCTCACCTGACTTCTCCCTGACTAGATCCCTTTTTCTGTCTCCCATATGCAGGGGTCACCTGTCCTTCTCTGGGTCCTTCCCTCATCAGTTCCAGCTGTTCTGTACCCTCACCAAGAGCTTCTTCTGTTGGCTCCAAATTCTACTCCTGCTTTGGCATGCTATTGCAAGGATGGTGTCTAAGTAAATATCACATATACAGGCAAAAAAAAGTGAATGACTTTATTGTGAGAATTAAGTTCAGTGTTTTGGAAAAATTTCTATTGACTCATGTGAGTGATATACTTGTGAGAGATTTACTTAAAAACAATAAACCATAGGAAGACTCTGTGCTCAGAATGCTTCATTGGTATCTTCAAATTTCTGCCCTGATTCTGAAAAACACAGCCAGAAGTCGTGGAAGCACTGAGGATGCAGGTGACTGGCAGAGCATCTACCATATGTGGACAGGACCCAGTGCTGTGGAATAACCCTTCTGTACACTGTGTGAATATGTGTGGCTGTGGTTGGTTTGATAAACAAGCTGATGGGCCAGTAGTTGAACAGGATAAAGTTCAGCACGAAAGTCAAACTGAGAATGATGGGATGAGGAAGGGAGGAGCCAGAGGGATGCCAGCCAGCCACTGAGGAAGCAAGATATGTAGAAAATGAGGTAACAAACCATGATCCATGTGGCAAAGCAGAGATAAGAAATATGTGTTAATTTAAATGTATGAGTTAGGTAGTAACAAACCTGAGCTGAGCCTAGCTGAGCATTTATAAGTAATATTAAGTCTCTGCGTTGGTTATTCGGGAGCTAGCAGATGGGACAGAAACTTCTGCCTACAATTCTGGATCCCTAGCACTGCTGCAAGCAAGTGGGTAAGCAGTCTAATAAACGCTCTGACCATTTGCATGCACAGTGAAGTTTGCAACAATCTGACCTAAGCTACCTGTTATTGTTAGGCTTTGAATGGAATGTTCCCCACAGGCTCATGGTCACTTGTCTCCTCCTAGTAGCACTATTCTGGTAGGTGATGGAAACTCTAGTTGGAAGAAGTGGGTTCTTTGGGTTGTGACTTTATCTGTCCTCCACATTTTCTTCTCTCCAATTCTTGTCCACCATGAGATGGGCAGCATCTGTCACATGCTACCACTACTTTAATGGTTCTTTCTTACCACAAGACTCATAATGAACAGAACTACAGTTTGTCACTGTCATAGGCTTGACCATGTTTTTGTTTGGAGTAATATGGCTTTTGGGTTAGGAAAGCAGTGGAAAGCTTTAAGCACTGCTTAATGGGCCATACTGGTAGGAGCATGGAAGACAGTGGTGCTGACCATGATATGAAGAGTTGCATGCATCAAGAGTTTATAGAGGAGAAAAATTTTAATATGTTGCCTAGAGATCATTTTTGTAATATTTTGATAAATTGACTGTTTTTTGCCCTTGTCTGAAAAGTTTTCCTGAGGTTAAAGTTGAAGAGTTTTTGGATTAATTCTCTAGGCAGAAAAAAAATCTCAAAACAGCCTAGTATAGACTCTGTTATGTGGTTAATAGTGGTAACTGTAAAGATGATTTATAATGAAAAGGTACAGGGTAAATTACAAAATTTAAGGAGAAAAGGAACACCAAAAGTGTAATGAAACTAATTCTTGTGTTTAAGATAAACAAGTTAAGAAATGGGATGAAGGGAGTGGTAACCTCAGAAAAGCTTAGAGCTAAGTGTGATGGTGCATGTCTTTAATTCCATCACTGGGAAGGCAGAGGCAGGTAGATCTCTGAGTTTGAGGCCAGCCTGGTCTACAGAGCAAGTTTCAGGACAGCCAGGTTTAAGCAGTGAAAGACAAAGAACTGGTGCAGATGTAATTGAACAAGGGGCCATGTTCTATCCCCAGCAAGCAGCAGAACTTGGCAGCTTTGGCCACATGGTTCTGGCCTTATTGTTAAGGAGAGAAAAAAAGGGGTTATGGAATTTTCCTCCATGATTATGAAAAGCCACTGAGACCAAACTTGAGTCAGGGGTGTCCCTGAACAGGGGTCTAGACAAGGCCACTTTGTAAAGCTGTGAAGTTGAAGCCTGGTTTGCCTTGAAGACCCCAAGATGTTAGAGATGCCAGAGTCATGGAATCCCTGCTGAGGAGAGCTGCTAACAGGGAGTGGAACCAGCCCAAGAGAAGAAGGGTGTTGCAGTCAACAGAGCTGAATGGAATTGGAGATCTGAAGAACATTTTGACATCAGACATGGAGATGCAGAGTTTGGAGTTTGCCTAACTGGTCTTCAGTCTCACTTTGGTCCAGTATTTCCTTGTTATGCTCCCTTCCCTATGTTTTGGAATGGTAATGCATATATGTTGGAAGTATGTGATCTTTTTTTATTTTGATTTTATAGGGGTGATTACAGTTAAGAGATTGCATGAATCTCAGATGAGACTTTGAACTTTAAAACATTGTTGAGACTTTTTTTATATTTACTCCTTATTTTTTGTCTTGTTTTGTTTTTCTTATTTATTTATTTATTTATTTATTTATTTATTTATTTATTTATTTATTATGTATACAACATTCTGCCTCTATGTATGTCTGCACACCAGAGGAAGGCGCCAGATCTCATTACAGGTGGTTGTGAGCCAACATGTGGTTGCTGGGAATCGAACTCAGGACCTCTGGAAGAGCAGCCAGTGCTCTTAACCACTGAGCCATCTCTCCAGCCCCCATTGTTGAGACTTTGATAGACTGTGGGGACTTTTGAAATTGAACTAAATGCATTTTGCATCATGATGTTGTTACAAACGTATGGAGGTCAGGGACTGGAATGTGGTAGTTTGAATGGAATTGGTCCCTGTAATCTCAAAGGGAGTGGCACTCTCAGGAGGTGTGACTTTGTTAGAGTTGGTATGGCCCTGTTGGAGGAAGTGTGTCACTGCGGAGGGGCAGGCTCTGAGGTTTCCTACGCTCAGGACACCACCGGGTGTCAGCTGACCTCTCAGTTACCTCTCCAGCACCATGTCTGTTTGCACACCGCCATGCTCCTGCCGTGATAATGGACTGAACCTCTGAAGCTATAAATGAGCCTCCCCAGTTAAATGTTTTCATTTATAAGACTTTCTGTGGCCATGATATCTCCATAGCCATAAAAATTCTAACTAAGACAGCTTGCTTGTTTTAGTAGTTCACCATCTCCATAGCATCAGCTAAATAGCTTCTGTCACGTGTTAAAGGGGAGAAAATAGAGAAGGGGGTCAGTGAAGACACACCGGTTGGCAGAAGAATGGCCCCTCTAAAGATGCCGTGTACCAGTCCCTAGAATCTATGATTGGTTATGTTATAGAACAGGTGGAAGTAAGGTTGCCGAGTTAAGGCCCTAATTAGACATCCTGGAAATAGGAGAGTTTCCTGGGTTATGTCGCTGGGCCCAGCTCATCAAGAGAGTCCTGTATTTGGGGTTAGGAGGAAGCTGGAGTAAAATATTTCAAGGTGACTACAGCTGACTCTGGAGATGGTGGCTGATCCAGGAACTGTGGGCCATGTCTGGAAGCTGGGAAATGAAAGGAAACGGATTCTCTCATAGAAAGAATGAGGCCCCATAGACATTACCACAGCCCAGTGAGACCCAGTTCAGACTTCTGACCTCCAGAATTATAAGATCGTATGTTATTTTGTTCTTGAACACCATGTCTGTGGTAACGTGTTCCAGTGATAAAAGGAAATGAATCTGTATGCTTTTGTGAACTTGGCTATTTGCTCAGGCCCAACCCCAAGTGTGTCGACACCCTTTTTTATACACTCATTCAAGTTCTTAAGGGCATTCCTGGAAAGGGCAGCTTCTTGGTATTTTAAGCTTTAATGAAATACATGACACTAAAACAACCCATAGATAATATTTCTTTGCTGATTTGGAAGACATTATCAAATCCTACATATTCTTGGGTCCCCATTGTGCATGTTGATAGCCATTGGGCAAGCCTGCCAGAAATTTCTGCTTGGAAGGATGCCAAGTGTGTAGACAAGCATGCCGTGGACTCACCCCTCCACGTGATGGCTATAAACACAGAAAGAGAGTGGACCCAAGCCTCCACCGTCATGAGTATGAGGGTGTCACCTTCTGCATCTCTTGGGCTGTGTACCTACATGGCATCTAAGTTTATGAAACTGTTCATCAAGCCATCAAACAGATCGCAGCTTCCAAGCACAGACCTCTGAAGATCTTCCCTTCCATACAGAGTCCATGGTTCATGGAGGGGAAGGGGTTGGAACTAAAGTCATCCCTCATGCTAATGCTCTTTCACAGGGCCTAAAGAGTAGCTGCGAGGCCAGCAACTGCCCGTGGTCCACACTCGGCCCCGCTCCTTAAGCACACGTTTCCTCCTGTGTTATTGCATTCTCTGGCTGACCTGTTAACTAGTCCTCTGGCCCTGTCCTCCTGTGTTATTGCATTCTCTGGCTGACCTGTTAACTAGTCCTCCAGCCCTGTCCTCCTGTGTTATTGCATTCTCTGGCTGACCTGTTAACTAGTCCTCCGGCCCTCGTGAGGCTGTTTCACTCACAGGCTGGAGTCTCTATTAGTACTCCCAGAATGGCAGTCACTTGGTTTTGCCCATCAAATTTTTACTGTGGAAGAAAAAGCAGAGGTTTTTGTTTTTGTTTTTCCTACTCCATTTCTTATTTAAAGGAAAAAAAACCCCACAAATACAAAAAATGTCACTCTGGGTGTCAGCTGTGGGCCATGTCTTGGAAACTTAGTTAGTCCAGTGGATGAGTGACTTTCTCTCATGAAGTGACTGTAAAACCTTCCTTCTGTTAGGCTTTCCCCTGGGGACTTGTTGCCACAGAGAGTCCAGTCGCTCAGCAACAATACATTTCCAAGTTATTACGCCAGTGGAGTTCTGAGAAATACTGGGATGTAAGAGAACGTTTTTGTGACAGGCCAGCGTGCTAAAAAAGAACTAAACCAGTGCACTCTCCAGGCACAACCAACATCCCAGTCTGCTGGAATTTGGTTAATGCAAAACAACTTGCTTTCTTGGGTTGTATCCCAAGACCAAGGCAGTCAATGATGCACATTCCACATTGGCAGACTGGTGAGCAGATGGACCCTTCTCTCTCGGGAGCGGTGGGCTCTTGCAGTTTAAGGAAGGCTTTACCATGCTTCTTTCTCACTGACATCTGGTTAGTGCTTTTTCCTCACCCTTTTTTCAAGAATATGATTCATTCCAAACCCGTGACTCAGGGTGCTATTGGAAGGCCAGATCATGGGTTGTTAATGTTTCTTTATGAAGAAGAAAAGAAGCTTAGGGGTGGCTCAGCTGGTGGCTCTCACTAGAGAGCTCATACAGCCATTGGGGTGGAAAATGGATGTGTTTACCATCTATGCAGAGAGGTGATGCTGAGTCTGAAGTCTAGAGGGTGCTGTGTGACAGCTTTCTCATCAAACGCTACCAGAGAAAGTCTTTATGGGATTTTGCTACCTGATTGTAGAGTTGGGTCATTTACTCATTTGACCTTTTCTGAGGTCAGGATGTAAGGGTGGTTAGTTTCATTAAATAGTTCATTAACTATTGTTGAGGTCTTAATTAGTGCCAATCAAGTCATGGTTGTGCTTAGCAGAAAGATTAAAACAGTTGCATGTGCTTAATTCTGACTTTTGATTTTGATAGGGGACAGAGAATCGCACCTTTTGGATTTACATTCATGATTCATTTGTTCACTTATCCACTTGGTCGTGTATGCCTGTGCTTTCATCTCATCCACATTTATAAGTTTTCGCTGTGAATCTTGGGTTCTCTGGCATTCAGTGGTCAGGCTGTTCAAATCCTTCAAAAAACTATCTGGTGGATTAGGCCCAGGGGTGTGGGACAGGAAGAAGTCATTATGAAAGGGCTGGGATGATTTGGCTGGCTTCCATTATGTAGGTGCAAAACTTCAGATGGGATTTCAATTAGCAGTGCTGTCAATGACATTCTGCACTGAACCTTGTCCCAGGCACTTTGGGTGAACAAAAAAGTTATTGTGACCTAATGAATGAGAACAAGATGTTTCCCCCACCCCCAGGGACTGTGGTTAACAAGTTACCATCATTAATAAGGCCCACAAGTGGTGGGGAAGGAGCACCTGTCCTGGGGAGGCTAAAGCTCACTCTTCCCTCCAGTATATTTCAGGTTTTCCTTGCACCTGCCACCTGCTCATGCACTAGAGTTTTCACTTACTGTTTTTTGGGATGCAGAGTGGAATTCAGGGACAGATGTATCAACAGTAATGCACTTTCAGGGACTGGTTTTAATACCGAAGCCCAGCATCTTTGTATTAGGTTCTTGGATCATGCAAAATGATTAACTGTCTTCCACCTGAGATGTGTATGCCTCTTGAAGTGAACAGAAATGTCTTAGGGGTAGGAAAAGCTCTGCAGGAACAGATTCCCCAACTCTAAACTTCCACAATTGCCCTGTGCTCAATGACTGAGCTATGGTTAGACTACGATCTGCCAGGTTTCCTTTGACTTTCCTTTATTTCCTTACACACACACATACACATACACACACACACACACACACACACACACACACACACACACACACACACCCCAGCTCGTCTCACCAGCCATGGGTGACCGATGGTCCATTTCCTTGGGGAAGAGAATGCCATTAGGACTGATGTGCTGCTTGGGTAGGGTTCCATGAGAGCAATAAAAAAAGACTTCGCTAAGAAGTTTTGAAGGAATCAACATCTTCCTTAGTTCAAGTCACATGCTCACACCAAAATATCAATATATCTATTCATCTGTCTCTTTGTCTGCCCACCCATCCCAGAATTAGAATCTAGAAAAAGGAAATGATCACAGGCATTTATGTTAATATTTCTTTGAATTAGCAAGGTAAGACTGAAGTTTCCTGATTTTAGTTGGATTTAGTTGGGATGAAAATTAAGTTTGGTATTCCGAAATCATTTGTTAAATTGGTTGCTACATGGGAGATATTTTCCACAAAGTGAAGCTAAACCTTCAGGTTCAAGACTGTGAGGAAATAGATTTAAATCACTAATAATAAATAGCTAATACATTAGAAAATATGCTAGTTATAATTATTAATTTATGACAAAAATGTACAAAAGAGAAATCAAACATGAGAACATGACTTTTACTTGAAGATGTCGTGTAGGAGGTTCTTCTGTATTTGTGTTGCTTTCATTGGTGAATAAAGAAAACTGCCTTGGCCTTTTGATAGGGCAGAAATCAGGTAGGCGGAGTAGACAGAACAGAATGCTGGGAGGAAGGAGGGCAGTGTGGCAGACACCATGGTTCTCTTGCTTGAGACTGGCGCTGGTTAGAAGCTTTCCCAGTAAGCCACGACCTTGTGGTGAACACAGATTAATAGAAATGGGTTAGATCAAGAGTGAGAGTTGGCCAAGAAGAGGCTAGATATAATGGGCCAGGCAGTAATTTAATTAATACAATTTTTGTGTGGTTATTTCAGGGCTTAAGCTAGCCGGGTGGCTGGGAGCCATGCGGCCGGGAGTCGGGCAGCTGGGACCAAAAGCAGGCCCACTCCACATTACTACAAAGATGGTTTATGGGGTGCAGAACACTGACATAAGCTTCTCAGAGACAGGAAATCAGAGCTTAAGCCTGGAAGACAGACTCTAAGCCTGGAAGAGGAACTCTTGGCTCCACCTCCTCTGAGTTTTCCATTGGGAGGCAGCTGGCCTTGTGGTTCATGAACACCAGGACTCTTGAGTGAGCATCTCAGCTTCAGGGCTTCTTACTGTATGCCTCTCTTGCTAATATTTCATTTTTTTTCCAGCATGGCTGTAGGTGTAAAGATTTATATGTGAGATTAGGCTTTGGGACTGCCAGAGTTCTAAGTCTTGTCTGTGTAGAACAGACAGGGCATGTGAGTTGTCCCTCCAACCCTGGTCTAGTAGTGCCAGCACTATAAAACCCTCTTATTGTTTCTCATTTGTGTCAGAGGAACAGGAGGACTGAGTCAGTGTCAGGGAAAAGTCCAGGCATAGATAAAGAAAGCACAGAGGTTTCTGAGATAGTCACGGTGAGAGGCAACAATGGCCTCTCGTCCTTCCCTGGGTGGGAAAGGCACCGAGGGTACCTAGAACCCAGCTCTTCATAGGAACACAGGTCAGCTGATAATAAAAAATGAATGTCAGTAGGTACAAAAGCTTGCTTCTCCTTGGTCTGTCAATGGAAAATTTCTTTTACAGAGGCAATTCTTGTGTGAAGTTGTGGAGGTTGATCTTTGTTGTATCTATGACCCATGGTTGAGTGCTTGTATACTACATGGAGGGGCCCATTGATGATAGATGTGAGGAATTATCCCCATGTTGCTGTGGAGCTGAGTGTTCCAGGAGCAAGGGCTACATCTCTTCTACTCACAGAAAGAACCCTTTCATTCCCGGACCAACTGGGCTGTCCTGAGCGCTCAGGGTCAAGTCTCTACTAGATGGGCGGGGTCTTTATCCTGGCTTCCATTCTGTTTCAACAGTCCACTTTGGCTTTCAACTCTGTTTTAATTTGAAGGCTCAAGCAGTTAATAAGCTAAGGATTTGACCCGGGGTCTCTCCTAGGAGCTGTTTCTAGGGAAGTGTTGTTGAGAGGCACTTTATACTCCTAGAGCAGTGACTCTCAGCCTTCCTAATGCTGCGACCCTTTAATATAGTTCCTCATGGTGTGGGGACCCCAACCACAAAAATTATTTTCATTGCTACCTTGTAACTGTAATTTTGCTACTGTTATGAATCATAATGTAAATATCTGACATGCAGATGGTCTTTGGCGACCGCTGTGAAAGGGCCATTCATCTCTAAAGGGGTCATGATCTACAGGTTGAGAACCACGTTTTAGATGGTTCACAGAACACTAGCTCTGCCTGTCCACTGTAAAGCAATGTGTTTTCTCTGTAAACAGGCAAAGATTTAGGACAAGAATTATCTAAAGACAGTCAACAGACTCCATCAGTAGCTTCCCAGAGGCCCAGGGTCTTTCCTTCAATGTAGCTTGCTTTTGTTTCTGTTGCCCCTGGGTGAACTTTGTAAGCAGCGTAAGCCAGGCCTGACATTTGCTTCTCCTGACACAATAGAAGGATCCTCTCTCTTTTTTTTTCTGCTATGGTGAATAGGTATGACCAAGAAGAAACCAAATAGTTTCTCATTCTCCAAGAAGTAGGTGAAACTTCTCTAGTTTCAGTTAGTGAAGAAATTGACGTTGCCACATAAAATCTGGAATTCCAATTTCAAAAAAATATTTTTTTTGAGACAGGATCTTGCTACATAACCCAGGCTGGCTTTGAACTCATAACACTCATGCCTTAGTCTCTGAGTGCTGGGATAACAGGTGTGCACAACCATATCTCGCTTCCTGTTACATTTTTAAACTGCTGAAAACATCACCTTTGTGAGTATAGTGCAGTTAGCTAATAGAGATGTGTTCAGCAAACCAAAAAGTAAGAATTCCGCATTCTTGAATTGAAAACTCCCCACCTCCTGGTTTCTGCTCTCTCTCTTGTTCATGCAAAGACTGAATTGCATTACTGCATCAGCACCAGGCCCCGATACGCTGCTCTTCAAAGGAGAGACCTGCCAACAGGCCTCCTGGATGAAATATAACTCTATCCTCACCAAAGCCTTCTTGAGATGCATAGATAAAGGATTTGGGAGAAAGGCCCTGTGCTGTTTCCGGCTGCCAGGCAAATCTGTGTTCTGCAAAACGGTTGGATGACAGTGTCCTGGAGAGCCCCAGGAGAGGCTTCACGGCTGCTAAGCTTCCCTCAAGAGTGACACTGGAAGAGAACTCTGGTCTGGCTCCTGACCAAAATGGCCATCCTGCCAGCAACCCCTGAGATGTGTTTCTGAGGAGACTTCCTGCCTGACCCAGCTGGTCTTGAGAGAACTGACTGTTGGACTGGGGTCCTTCTCCAGGCTTTGCGGATGTGTACTTCCTGGGCTGCGTGCAATAAACCAGGTTAAGAAGCTGCATGGCAAATGATTACCAACCCCACAGAAATAAAATGGCAGGTTAAACCATCACTAAGAAAGAAAGCCTTCTGAGTCTACCAATTTTATTGAACTGTTTGCAACAGAAAATGGATGGGAGAAGGGGTCCCCTCCCCCACCCCTGGCAGCCAGTGCAGAGCTGAGCTCTTGTCGCTCAGGAGTGGAGGAGCCTGTCACTGGAGGCCACTGGGCACATGTTCGTGGTCAGGACTGAATTCTTAATGCTCAACAGAGGTGGAAAAATCATGATGTTTCTGTCCCATAATGGAGCAATCAAACTGCAAGAGTGTGTGTTTATATGTCTGCGGGCTTTAAAGGGAGGGAGCGAATGCATGCATGACTTATATGAAGGCAGGGACGCAGGCCAGAGAGAGAAGCCTAATAGCTATTTAACCATTCTTAAACAAACCGTAAAATCATATTGACTGAAGGCCTGCAGGGATTCTCTGTCTGAGCATCTTCTAGGAAGTTGTTTCCCAAATGGAGGATTTATTAGCGAAGACTCACTCACTGGAGTTGTCAAAGGGTCTGGTGGGCTTGGTGCGAGCGTGCAATTCTAGGTTGGCCCTCGTTAATATGCTTATGTAACCCATGCTGACAACAGCTGTCTGGGGTTTCTAACCCAGAACCTTGAAATGTTTCGTGCTCTGTGCTCAGAGTCCCTGGGCTCTGACCAGAGGGGTAGCTGGCTGGTCCCCAGGGGATGATATTCGATCCAGTTGTTAGTGCAGGCAGCCTTGAGATACGTGGGAAAGAATTTCCACAGACACCAGGCTAAGAGGCCTGTCCACATCTCCTCTTCATCCTGGCAGCAGGAGAGTTTCTGGAACAGTCTGTGCTGCACAGAATCCTGGTTTATGGAGATTATTTTGTTAATTTGGCCGTAAATATGTGACCTACAACATGTTTGCCCAGGACCGTGCGCTGTTTCCTTCTTAATGTTTAAGAACATACAGCCTTTCTGCCTGCACCCAGCTTTTCTTAGAGGCCTCTGTGCGGTTTCTGTTTTTCCAAATGTTTCTTTGCCTTTTAGAGACTGAGGAAGGATTCCTATAATGCCAGATATTTTTTTGTTAGTGTATGTTGATTTGGAAGATTGACTGTTCCTGACACCCTAGACATAGGACTAAGATTCCATTCTGAGGAGTGGTTGGCCGCCCAGTGGCCCCCAAAGAAAAGCAGCTGCAGCTTCCACTCCCTTGGTGAATTGTCATCTTGTCTGGGAAGAGGGTCTTTCCAGCACTGGAGACATGATGTTGGATTACAAGGGCCCCTCTGTGAGAGGCACATGGGAAAGGAGGGGTCACAAATCAGGACTGGTAAATGCTGCTGCTGCACAGCAGGCTTGATCTGGGTTCAGTAATAAAAACTTCAGGCCGAGGGAAGTTCCTACTGTTTCAGGCTACCAGATACAATGGTGTCACAGCATCCACAGGAGGCTAATACAAATGTTCTACATATTCTATGTCATATGTACATATATGTGTATGTACATGTATCTATATAAATCCATATTTATTTTTATATAAGCAGGTTGTATACCTTTTATCCAAAATGCTTAGGTTCAGAATTCAATTCTTCTGATTTTAAAAAAAAGATTTTAGAGTATTTGCATTAATACTGTCTTAGGGCTAGAACCCACATGTTATACATATAGCTTAAAGACAAATCTACTTAGTATTTTAAACAACTTTGTGCAAGAAACAAAATTTTGTGGTATGGACTCTTCTACTTGTGATGGGTGTCATTGGTGAGATGGCTCAGTGGAAAGAGCACTTGCTGCTGAGCCCAGAGACCTGAGTTCATTCGTTGGGGCCCACGTGCTGGAACAGCAGGACTGAGACTTGCGAGTTGTCTTCTGAGCTTCCCAGGAATACTATGATACAATGCATGCACATCAAAGCAAACAAATTGATAAATACATACATGCATAAATAAAGGCAAAAAAATGTAAAAAAGAGAACCAAGAGTCAGTGAGATGATCTAACAGGTAGAGACACTTGCTTCCAAACACGACAGTGCTAGTTCCTTCCAGAGGATCTACATGGTATGTGGGGAACCAGCCTCTACAAAAATACCTCTTGACAGGGTAGAGGCATGGGGATATAGAAATATTGTAAAGAGCTGGGCAGTGGTGCACACCTTTAATCCCAGCACTCGGGAGGCAGAGGCAGGCGGATCTCTGTGAGTTCGAGGCTAGCCTGGTCTACAAGAGCTAATTCCAGGACAGGTTCCAAAGCTACAGAGAGACCCTGTCTCAAAAAACCAAAAAAAGAGAGAGAGAGAGAAAGAAATATTGTAAAGAATATGAAGACACAAATGAAAATAATAAAATGGAGAAACATAGTGTAATGGATTAAATAAAAAATGCTGCAGGATCCCCGGTGGCTGCAGCAGCAGAAACGCTGCAGGTCCCAAGGGGTGGCAGCAGGCAGTGGGTCCTGAGAGCAGCCAGTCCCAGGCAAGGGACAGCACGCGAGACCACAGTGGCTGCAGCAGGCCATGAGGAGAGACAGATGGGCATGCCACGAGACCACACCGCAGGTCTCCGAAGGTGGTTGGTCCCGGGAAGGGAGCCACACGGTGGGCGAGAAACAGAGACATGGATAGGCTGTGCAGAGGAAGGTTGGATATTTATTTAGTGGGTTATGGAGGGGAAAGGGAGAAGGGAGAAGAGCAGAGGGGCAGAGAGAGAGAGAGAGAGAGAAAGAAGGAGGGAAGGGGAGAATAGAGAGAGGCAGAAGTTGCCTCTTCAAGAGGGAGATGGAAAAGGAAGGAACTCAGGCTGGAAACTGAAGATCAGTTTGCCTCAGCGGCCAGGGGAGGGAGTGGGCGTGGCTTGTCTCTTAAAGAGACAGGACAGGCCATTACATTGCCATCTCTTTTTTAGAATAAAAAGGTGAGAGGTTAGGCACCACAGATTAAAGGAATCGGGGCAGCAGATTCTCAAGACTGCTTCCTGCTTTTTTGTGGGCACCATCTTTGGGGGTGGAACCTGAGAAAGCTGGGTGCTGGTCACATCCTGGAGTAGCTGGTCTGTTTGTTCCCATCTGGTGTTTGTGGTATGGAAATGTCTGGTGTCTCTTACACCTGTTAGGTATTGGTAGAACAGAGGACAAAGTTAAGGAAAAAAATTTTAGGACCAGGGAATTGTACCCCAGGGAGAGGGGTGTATCTGACCTGTTTATGGTGGATTCTTTAATTTGTCTCCCTAGAACTCACAAGAATTCTTTGGGCTTGTGAAAACAGAAGTTTTAGACATATACATTGTATAAACAGTAGCATATTTATGTCAGAATGACTGCGATATATTTTTGTACAATGAAAAGTATTTTTAAGACATTGGAAGCCAGTGTGAGAGAGAAATTTGATAACTTGTATTTGTCCTCTCACCTTTATAACTTGCAGGTCTTGTATTTGTAATTTACTGAAATTTGTTTGGTGAGGTTGTCCTTTTAAACTGACAAAACCTCTCAGCTGTCAAACTGCATCAGAGATCTTTGAGAAGGATAAAATTTTACTTGAGTTACTGAAGTCTTCAGCATAGATGAAAGGCAGATTTTCACAGTGGTCAGAGCTTGGCAGTTGAAGCGAATTGCAGATGGGCGTTGTTCTGTGCCCATTTGTCTTCTGTCTTCTTTGGAGGAAGTAGAGTGCTGCTAGGAGCCAAACTCTCTCTTTTTGTTATGAAAAGTCTCTTTTAATAATTAAATATTTAAATGCCATATTCCCCAGATCTCTGAGCAGTTGAGGGCTGTTTATCAGGTGTAACTACAGTATAGAATCTGCCTGGAGAACTGGGTCTGAGCTTGACTGTACTGGTTCTTAACTTAACAGGTAAGATTTACAGTCGTAAAAAGACAGAAAAAAGAAAAAACTGCTTGCAATAGAAGGTTAACGGCAGAACTGACAATAGTAAAGAACATCTTAATGTATTTTAAATGAGGGTTGGATTAAATATAAAGTATTTTTGTAAGAGACTTAAAAGTACATACCAGTTTAAAACATGAGACTTATTGTTTTTGTAGTCTGAAATGAGATGTGATGATCAGACAATTATAACATTTAAAAGTAAACATAGGTGCATTTAAGTTACATCTATGAACACACACATACACAGAGTGAACAGGAATTGGATGAAGTGGGCGCTCTTGGTGAGCCCTACCAAAGGCATGCCATTGCACAAAACATACATGCAACAGAGTTAACAGGAGGAATTTAGAGACAAAAACATAAGTAAATCAGGGGATCAGGTAGGGTATAACTCAGTAAAGATGGCGGGACTTGGTCACCTGACCTGGCTCTCAGCCAAGATGGTGGTGAAGCCACCTGACGTCAGATAAGATGGCGGTAAGGTCACCTGACCTCAGTCAAAATGGCAGCAGTCACATGTTGTATGGAAAAGCCACAATTTTTGAGCTGTAGGGATTTTAAGCTTAATAATAAGAGAGAAATAGAGGCGGGATCCACCCTGTGGTTGAGCCGCCATGCCACAAGCCACAGAGAGGAGCAAAATACTGGAACTGGGAACAGTCACCTCGTGGATCTGACCAATCTTGTTGGCAGCAGCAGCGGTGGCAGGGACAGTTTGAGGAAACTTTCCATTTGCCTGTGTGCTGACAGTAGTTAGAAAGTTCCCATAAAATTGGAGCTGGCAGAACACTGGCGGAGTGAGGGTAGGAGCTGAAGAAATAGGGCATCAAGGCCTGGGGTTTTAGGGCCTCTAAAAGGCATCCATTCCAGGGGCGACGGACATGGATGACTTGCTACCCATAGCTGAAACTGTGAAAACCCGTGAAACAGCGACACCACAAGGCCTATAACGGGATGTCTCCCCCTATAGGTGGAGTGTGAATTGGCGCAAACATCACAGGACCCATGGGAGAGCATCCCCTGCCTGTGGGTGGGATGCTACAGCCTGACTGGATCCTGTTGGGGGCGACTCGGAAGCCAGAGAAGCCAGAGGCCGCTCCAAGTGGCCTTTTACAGTGAGGGAAAAAAGAAAAGGTAAGAAAAAAAAAGAGAAAGAAGAATCTGAGGGACCCTGGGCCCCCAGTCATGGGTAGATCAGACCTGGGCCGTCCAAACACAATGTTAGCTAAGGGAAGCAATCCAGAGACGAATGTCAGTGAAGGGCTCAACCGTAGCCTTGAAGACCATGGTTGAGAGCAGTCCTTCCATTTCTAGGAACACCAGAAGATTGCTGGAGCTCAATGGTCAATTCCTCAGGTTTGGAGAAATGGTTTGGTTGACCAGAATGGGGAAACTCACCAACTGAAGCCATTGTTGTGCGGAGAATTCATACTTAGGCATGTGGAACATATGTTGTTGTGGAGAAAATACTCAGTTCCAGATCCCCACCCTGGGAGAGGGGCTTGGGGCTGGATAGCCTCCCGAGTCTCGTGGCACCTATGAAATTACCTGGCGCGAGTGAGAAGGAAACATGGAATGTGTAACAAACCTGCTTAGGAGTTTATTAGAGGGGGTGCATACAGGCCTGGGAGTTGGTGTGCAGAGAGAGAGATGGTGTGTCCAGCTTTTAAAAGCTGCCTGGAGCATGGGCACAGGGGGTTGGCATGACTACATCATATGCAGACGATGCAGATGACAGGCTCACGGATGCATGGAAGGGCTTATCTGAGTCACCATGGACATAACCACGCAAAGCACGCATGTGGGTCACGGGGGGCCTGTTAACATTCAGGCCCCTCCTCCTGAGGGCCCGTCTGCACGTTCATGGTTCCAGAACCCGGAATTATCAGCCTTATGTGGCTGAAATCATTATATCCAGAAACCAGAATCTGTTTTCCCTGTGGAAGGGTAGGGTTTTAAGTAACTTTGGTGGCCTGGGATGGACCTACCTCATCTCATTTCAGCATGGTCAGTTTAAACAAGAAAGGAAGTTGTTGGTGTAACAGTTTAGATAAAATGGTGCGCAGTTCCCCGAGTGGGAGACCACGGTGGGCCAGAGACAGAGACAGATAGGCATGCCATGTGGAGAGAGGGTTTGGATATAGTTTATTCAATAAAAGGGAATGGGGGGGAGAGAGAGAGAGACAGGGAGGGAGGGAGGGAGGGGGGAGAGGAGAGGAGCTATGGCAGCAGCCACCTCTTCTGAAAAGGGATGGGGCAGAGAGAGCTCACAGTCTGGAAGCAGAAGGAAGATCAGCTTGCCTTGGAGGCAGCAACAGAAGAGAGGGGAATGAGCAGGGCTTGTCTCTTAAAGGGACAGGATAGACCATTACAGTTGGACCATAGCTTCAAGTTCAGGACCAACTTTGAACATATCTCAGCCTGGACCAGTCAGCTAGAAAGGAGACGCTGCAGGCAGGAGAACAAGCCTTCCAGGCCTTTGTCTCAGGTCAGAAGAAGCCAGAATCTTGCCATTTTTATTATTTATCTGTGGCCCCTTTCCCCTCTGTCTGCCTGCCAGGGATCTGTCTAGGCCCTAGTCCCTTAGCCAAACTACATCAGGCTCACATTTGTGATTTATTAGCTTTGTGATTTTGGTGAGTTAAATAACATCATTGGGACTCGGTTCTTTGAGGATTAAGTACATTAATCTTAGTGAAAGCAGAGTGCCGTGTGGGAAAAATCCTCTATGGGTCCTACTGTGATGGCTTTCTAGGCTGCTGTGGCTACCAGTAAGGCAGAATCCATGGCATGATCTAAGTGCTTGTAGAGGAGAAAGGGAACGGGATCTCTTTGCTGGGAGGGTTTCTGGATGCAGGCTGGATAAAGTAGCACACGGGTTACACTTGGAAACTGCATAAGCTCCTGGTAGGTGATTAGAAGAACAGGCTGGGCAATTTCCATGGTCTGGAAGGAAGGCTTGAGGGACACAGGAGACAAAGTAGGTAAGACAGGCCAGGACCTGACAGAAAGAGTCCTGGAGGAATAGTTGTAGCTCTTCATAACCGTAGCATGGCCAATTAAGTCACAGGTAATTACCTGCTTAGCTAACAACATGATCAAATTCTTGGCACAGGACACTTAGTGGAGTGGGAGGGAAGCAGAGTCCTTCGCCTGTGAAGTGTCGAGTAGAGGAGTGGCCAGATACTAAGCACCCGTCTGGATGAAGTATTTCTTTGGGCCTGGCCATTCATGCCCAGGTTTTCCCAGTAATTGAAGTGGCGCCTCCTTTATCTTGCAGAAGAATTGTTTTGCCCTGCCTTCAACTAGAGCCTTGGAGTCTGTGCTATTTAATGCATTAAAGTGCACCCATTAAATAGGTAAGTTATGCCAGTGCCAGCAGCCTGGAACACACACGGAGGCTAAATGGTTTTTTTGTAAGGTAAAAGAAGCAGCAAACCCCATGTCTTGCACACAGTGTGTTGAAGTTGCAATACACACCGCAGTCAGCCATCTGGGATTTAGGTGCTGCACACGGAGAAGTCAGGAGAAAGGGCTTTATACACTAAGATGTTTCCAAAGGGCAGCTGGGGCAGGAGAGCAAGCTGTTCTAGGATGAGAGGAATGGGGATGGAAACACAGCAGCTCACAAGCTGACACAGCTCCTACACCTAGAACTAAGCTGTGACAAAGCAATGCACACCTGCATAGGCCTCTGATTGTCTAGGGTGAGATGCAGAGGAGGCCGCCCACCTGGGAAGACATCCATCCTTTGTTTCCTGGGCAATCCTGGATGTAGCTTGCTTTGTATAATGCTTCCTAGTTGGGCCGAGGTCTCAGAGATGTGGCGGGGAAGGTGGATGAGGCCAGGCTTTGGCACCCTGACATAGAAATTGAAAAAGGAAAGATTGGTCTCAAGTCACAGCAGATTTAAAACTCTAAGCACAGAATCAGTGGGGTTTCCAATGAGGTGTTTGGAGTGGGAGGTAATGTCACTCTTCTTTGTTCAGCTGAAGGAGGTGGGGAAAATCAAAGGCTTTATTTATGGTAGAAGCGGGAGCTTTGGAAGTGGAGGGACGTGAAGATGTTTTCAGGAAAGCATTAGGTTGGCCAGGTGATAGTGAGTCCTGGGGAAGCATGGTGGGGAACCGCCTGACAGCTGAAGGAAAATGGGCATCCATTTGTAGCTCGTCCCTCTACTCTCTTAGCTGTTAGCCTGCATGTGGGGTTTGTGCCTTCTTGCTTTGCCTCTTTGCTGATTGCATAGATGTTTTTGCTAATACCAGGACAGCTACATCTAGGACAAACAGACAAGTCAGTCTAACATGCGTCTCAAGAGTCAGCCATTTCCAGTTTTTAGTGGCCTCTCAAGATTTCAAGTTAGCTTTGTAGAAACCTTAACTCAACACTATGAGGGTCACAATGGTGACACTGGGTGAAAGGTGCCCATCAGAATGAGTGCAGGCTTTATCTCCCCATTTGTGCACAGCCTCGGAAAAGGGAAACTGTCCTACAGTAACAGTAAATAGGCTAGTGTAGAGGCTAGGAGGACAAGGGACTTAAGAAAGACGCATGGAGAAGAGTTAAAAAGAAAAGGAAGGAAGGACAGGCTGGCACCAAAGTGGTGAATATGTTTGCTGTCTTGACATATATATATGTCAAATTTATCAAATTATATACTTCAAGTATGTGTAATAAGGCCATCAAATATGTGCTGAAAAGGCCATTAAAACCAAGCTTAGCCTTTCTAAAAATTGAGACAACCTCACTGTGTCCCCAGCTATTCTAGGACTCTTAACTTTAACAGTCTTATCCTCCTTCAGACTCCTGAGTGCTGGGGTTACAGATGTGTGCCACCATGCCCAGCTAAACATTAACTTTAATGTCAGCTGGTCACACCTGCGTCAAGACAAGGGAACATATTGGTTGGTGCTCATGACAGGAGCAGCGATGGAGCAGTTGTTCACGGACATGGCACACAGCATGACTTTGGGAGGTAGAAGATCAAGCTATGTGTGCCACTGTGCTTGTCATGTGGAATGGCCCCCATCCGTTTGCTGACTTCATTGTTTCCATGGAAACAAGGGAAACAGTTCATAACTCAAGAGCAGACTCCACTGGCCTGGAACTCATAGACTTTATGGCCCATTTCCATCTGTGTTGCTACCCACACTCCTACCCCATATACTGCGAAGAGAGGAAGCCGGCCAAGACCCTAGACCCCTAACGGGGGCTTTACTTTTCCCCTCTGTTATTCATACTCTGAGAAATGGAGAAAATAGCTTATCTCAAAAGCTATTAATCCACATGTAATAGAGCAGGGTAGAAAGGTACAGGCAGAGGCATGTTAGATTCCGTGACCTTTCACCTACTCCCTCAAATAACTGTGACTAGAATAAGTAAAATAAGTCCCACTGATAATTAGTTATGGAGATTGTCTGTTTTAGTGCTTGCTGTTAGAGGGTAGAAAGATTAAACTCCGGTGATGGCTCCCTGCATACAGTAGGCTCTGAAAGAACAGAGAAGTCACCCTAGATGTTGGTGGGGAACTAAGGGCAATTTCCTGGTGCAGAATTCTGAGAAAATAGTTGAGTTTCACTTTATTGATACAAAAAAGACAACCATTTACAGGCAAGGCTTCAGAGCACTCAAAATGCTCAGAATTATAGAATCAAGTCATGGAGGAGGGTGGAGCCCCATGGACTGCGAGGCAGCAACAGGATCCGTGTGGGAGGACAGTGCCCCAAATTAGAGCCTGTTGGAAGTGCTGGGTGGGATGGCATTGCTGCAGCACTCTTGGGCAGGGCTGGAGAGCACCCTCTGGGTATGGTGACAGGAAGCACAAACATCCCAGGGCAAGGGTTGAGGACCCAGTGACCAGGAAATGGACCCAGGGAATCACAAGCACACTCTCTACTCATAAGTGAAATGGGGAAAACAGAAACAGGTTTGGTCAAGAGATGAACTGAGGAGATCACAGTTTCAGAAGGGCAAAAGTCATAACTTCTGGTTATTAGATCCGTGATGCATCATGGCATGAGCTGAGCAGGCTGGGGAGATGACTCAGCAGTTAAGAACAGTAGCTGCTCTTGCGCAGGCCCAGACTCAGTTTCCAGCACTAACATGGCAGCTTATAACCCTCTAACTTCAGCTCCAGGGGATTCGATACCCTTATCTGGCCTCAGGGGCAGGGCACACATGTGGCACTCACACAGTCATACACAGAAAATAAATAACCAATATTTTTACAAGAGTGGTTTTACAGAAAGTCTCAAACAATCAAAGTGCAGAGCTTGGAACTGAGTCTTGATGGACACATCAACAACACAACTCCTGCACCTATGGCTCAGGGATCATTGCAGAAGTCACCATCATGACTGCCCGAACGTGCCTCGATCAAGGACAACAGTAGACCTGTTAATGCGGACGGTGGAAAAGCTCAGGAGACCACAACTCTACACAAGGAACTACAGACAGCTAAGGAGTGCTGAGATGGGGAGACAGTCTTCCCAGGTAAAGGTGTACCAGTTGATTTAATACCAAGGGATTAGCCAAGAAAACTACATACATACATACATACATACATACATACATACATACATAAAGAAACATTATACAGGCTGAGTGGGTTATACTCGTGTGTGTAGGAACACACGCCTTTGTAAGAACAATTAATTAATAAATAGGAGGGTTTGGGAGGCAGAACGGAAAGGGGAAATGATGTAATTACATTATAGCCTTTAAAAAGGAGTGATAAAAAGATTAAGAAAGAGAGTGATTTGAACTCTGAGATTCCACCCTCCCCCACCTGAAGGTGGGTGGAGAGCTGGGGAGATGGCTTAGAGGTTAAGAGCACTTGTTACTCTTGCAGGACGCTTGGATTTGGTTCCAAGAACCTACATCATGTTCCCCAACCATCTATAACTCCAATTCCAGGGATCTGCCCTTTTCTGACCTCCTTGGGCACCAGGAATAGACATGGTACATATACATACATGCAGACAAAACACTCATATACATACATTAATTCATCTAAAAGTTTAAAGTAACCCCCACTAAACAAGCAAACAAAAACCTAGGTGAAATGCATTCACCAGGTCCATCTTGGAAGTGTAAGTACAATTTATAGGAATAGTTGCCCCGTGGACTGAGCAAGACCATGTTGGCCTGGGCATACTGTGGAAGCGACGGCATTCTGCCCCACCCTAGTGGCCCAGAGGGTTGTTCCGGCTGCCCTAAGGAGAGCACCACTTGCCAATCTTCCACAAACTGCTCTTTCTGTTATCAGAATGGTCCCTTTCTGGCTAATGAAAAAAACTATCCGGTCCAAACATGACCTTGAGGTTTATCTGAATCGTTTGTTGCTCATCAGAGCAACATAGATCAGAAGTGAATTATATGCCAAAAGACACTTCGAATGTACCATTTATCTTCCCTGTAATTGATTCCCATGTAGCCCAAATACCCTGCGGGGGATTTGCAGAGGGCTTAACACACTCTGCCATTATGATGACATCATCTCACATAAAGCAGCCCTCTGGATGCTCGGCAGATGACAGGGTGTCTTTTGGCTTTAAGTGCTGCACACAGTGCCACATTAACTATGGATTACAAGGAGCAACTGTTCCCATTGCGCCTTCCACCCTCCGTTTCCTTCCAGCGCTGTCAAGCTGGTCCCACGCTCCAATCAAAATGGAATTATTTCAAAATCCATACCCAATTGATTCCTCTTGCCAGAAGAAAGTATGTAACAATACATATCCATCGACTTTCAGTTTGGGCCTGTGTTGAGATTTATCGTCTCTGGGCAAATATTGAACTGGGTGAAGTTTCGGTCAGTTGTGTCCCTCTCAGTCGATAAATCTAAGTGTTGACTTTGGGAGGAGTCAGTGGCCATGGCTTTGTGGCTCTAGATGAAGAATCTGTGTAAACTGATGTTTTTAAAGGCTGTGAAGGGGAGTGGTGCCACAAAGCCTGGTTCAAGAGCTATCTAAGAAAATCCTTACATATGTAGAAGAAAAGGTACTGTATCGCAAAGGATGCTTGTGAAAGGCAAGCCAGTGGACACATCCTTTCTCTGAGAAATAGCCTGGGAAGAAAAGGTCTCTGTCGATAAAACCATTGCATGTGGTTATACATCATGATTGTATTAATTACATAATCATTGCAAATGGTCCTCCAGGATGTTGTCCTCTGACCCAAGGGCTGCTTTATGCAAGGCAGTTTAGCAATAATTAGTGGTTTCTCTGGACCTCTCAAACGAAGGGGGAGGGTAACCCAACCTGCTGTCAAGATAATGACTTAAGGTGGTCAGGGGTCCATGAAGACACTATCAACGAGTAGCATGGATTCGTTGAAAACAGCAAATTGACCACTCAGCTATGCATGTGTATTCTCTGAAACTTAGGCATGCTGTTTGGTCTTCGAGTTTTCAAATTACAAGGAGGGGAGCTGCTGAGTGCCAGTTTCCTCTAGACAGAAACATCCCAGTCCCCAGAGACAGGCCTTAAAACAGAAACTGCACAACCTGAATTGTTTCAGGAAGCCCTAGAAACTGACCATACTCCATTACGTATGTAGAAGAAAAGCTACTGTATTGCAGGGATGCAGTGGAAGGCGTGCAGGTGGACGCCAACTCTCTCTGAGGAGACTGGGTCTGTTAACACTCAGTCATGGATCAAGGCTCTCGCAGGTCCCTACTTTTCCTTACTGAACTATTGATTGGTTGGGGGAAGGGTAGTCGTCTTTAATCTTGTGCCTATGGGTAATCCCGTCAGGCTCCAATGCATAGTTTCAAACCTAGGGTCGTTACAGATGTCTTTAGTTAAACTCAGTGGGCCAGAATACAAAATGAATGTGGGAAGGGATTTTGTGGAGGAGTGGGGACAACAGGGACGGGAGAGAGGTAAGAGAGTGGAGGGGTAAGAGTAATCAAAGTACATTATATATATGTGGCTTTTTCAAAGAACAAAGTTCATGTATATTGTTTAAGAATTTTCTATTTATAAGATAGAGATTAAACACCTATACTTTTCAACATGGAACGCAAAACCCTTCACGATCCCATTTCTGCTGCACTCCTTTCTCTCCAGGAATCCAATTTCGCCTCCTCCTTGGTATCCACATATCTTCAGAAGACCCTCTTCTTTCATAAGGACGGCCAGGCTAATTTTGTCTTTGTTTGTTTGTTCCAAACGTTTCTTGCCATGTTTCTCAGGTTGGTCTCAAACTCCTGATCCTCATGTTTCAACTTCCCGCATGCTGTGATTCCAATTGGGTACCACCATGTCAGATTTTTAAAAAAAACAATGTCTTCAGAAAAAACTTGCTGGGTGTAGTGGAAGATGCTTGTACCCAGCACTTGGGAGGCCAAGCCAGGGAGAGTGAGTTTGGAACTAGTTGGGGCTACACAGTGAGACTTTGTTCCTTCAGTAACCCCTCCAGAAAGATAGACTCCATCTATTGTCTTCTTAGAAGTTTCTCCTTCTGTGGCTAGATTTTCATTATTGACTCCTTCATTGTATATTTTTAGTTGGTTAATTAATTTTTTTGCAGGGCTGGGAAATGAGCTGAAGGTCTGGCATATACTATGTGAGTGTTCTAGCAATACTCCTAGCTACCTATCAGACGTTTGAAACATCCTATGTGTGGTTATTGATATGGTTATTGATAGTGTTCCACACATTGGGGAAGTAATGGGGGAAAAATGAGAGAGAGAGAGAAAGAGAGAGAGAGAGAGAGACAGAGAGACAGACAGAGAGAACCCTGCTGCTGTGAGGTTTGCATTGGGCATGAGAAGCAGGATTGGGTCTGCTCTGGCATCATGAACCCCACAGACAGTGGCTGCGTTTTTTCATCTATTTCTTCCCAGCACCTGGCAGGGCACAGCTGTTTAACAAAGATGCTCTTAGAATGGGAGCTGGTCCCAGAAGATCCGAGAAGTGGTACCGGGGTGTGTACAGGAAGGTAACAGTGCTCTTATTGTCTTGACTCATTCAAGTTGGCCTCTGTAATTTATTTATTCTTTTGTTTGTTTATTTACTTCTTGTGAAAAGCTGCGGAGCTACTTATGAATAAGTGTTTCTTTTTAAAATGAAAAAAGGATGATTTTGTACAACGTTGTGGAATACTTAACAATGCTGAATTGTCCATTTTGAAGTGGCCAGGATGATCAATTTTTATAATATGGGTATTTTGTTACAAGACTAGAAAAAGGAAGTGAACCTCTTCATTTCATTTGAGAAAGAAGCAGTCTCTAGCAGGCACTGTTTGGGGTGTGCAATTCAAAGACAGATCACATGTGGGCCTATCCTCTAGGGGCTTAGTGTGTCCAGCGGGGGAGAGAACGTGAGCCACAGGGCAAGGAAGAACTGTCACTTGTGCCCAGGGAGAGCTTGGTCCACACTACCTTGATCCCTAGGGACAGTCATTGCATTTAAACACACCGAGTACTTGGAACATTGTAGAAGATAGACTTTATAGGGCAGTCATCATGTCTGAAAACAAATGATGGGAACATGAAGGAATGTTTGGAAGAGCAGGGTTCCAAGGTGTTAGTCTAGTGGCTGCCTGAGGAGCCCAGCCAAGCATGCGCTCACATGGGAAAGCCACGTGATTTTATGCGCATCTTGAAGCAATCAAATGCTACCTTTGCAGTGATGCATGGGTGCATCACACTGGCCTGACTCTTCAGAGACGGAGCAGACATGTTTAGGAGAATTGTTGTACTAATGGGAGACTGAGAGACAAGAGGTACCAAGACCCATAGACTCTTGACACGAGGCAAAGGGGAGGCGGGAGGCACCTCAGGGTCTGCCTGGCGCTGCTCTCAGATGGCATGTCCCTTGAGGAAGACTTCTCCTTGGAAAATGATGCTTACTGTTTGAAGGGGGAGTAAATCTCTCCCTTCTTCTATGTTCTGAGATCAGCTTAATTACTTGGAAACTGACTTCCATTAATATTTGGATTTATTTATTTGCTTATGCATTTGTATGTGTGTTTATCTGAGTGTAAGCATCTTTACCACATGCTTGCAGGTGCACGTGGAGGCCAGGAGAGGGCCCTGAATCCTCTGGAGCTGGAGTACAGGCATTTGTGAGGAGCCTGTTGTTGGAGTGGGAACCGAAGCCAGATCCTCTCGGAGAATAACAAATGCTCTTAAGGGATGAGTCCTCTTTCCAGCTCCTCCCTCCACTGACTTCCATCTATTTACACAAAAATACAGAGCCGCTTTTCAGAATTCCTCCACTCTCTCTTAGGAATAGTCAGTCATGTAAGTATCTTAGAGCAAATCCTTTAAACCGCCAAAACCTCAGTTTGCAAAGCTGTCAAATGGGCCAAGAAGACCCATTGGGTGGTTTTGGCTCCGAAATTCATTCTATTTGTCCTCTATAGATAATCCTACCCACCCAATTATAACGCTGGTAACTTGTGTCTATAATTACAGTAATAAAGCCCCCAGAGGCTGAGACAAACACTGAGAACACCAACCGTGGGATCACTTGGAGCCAGGAAGATAATGATATGTTGTATAGATGTGTTTTGTACACACACACTGACTCTGAAAATTTGCTCAGATCTAAAGAAGGTTTAGGAGGCTCTACTTCATCGTTACTGCTGGCCAGTCTAGTGACAGCATCAAACATTTCTCGTTCTGAAATAAGGACTTTTGGTTTTATAACTTTTAGCACTTTCTCTTTTATCTTCTCATTCCACATTTATCAGTTCAATAAGCATTTCTTGAGCGTTTCCTAGGTACCAGGTTCCTATGCAGGGCCTGGGAGAAGAGCAGTCAACAAAGCAGAAATCCAGGCCTTACCATAGCGGGGGTGGGGGTGGGTGGGTGGGCTGTATGCAAGGCAGACTAGTTTAAACATCTGTAGCTGCTGTAAGGGATGAAGTGAAGCCAGAGGTGTTGAGCTGGCACGGTGGGTGGGTAAGGCAGTCACCACCAGGCCTAACCATCTATGTTTGATTCCTGGAATCCACATGGTGGAAGGTGAGGACCACTTCTACAAGCTGTCCTCTGGTTCCGCATGTATTTCCCACCACAATAAATCAATACATGTTAAAAAAAGATGTGGTACAAAAGCAACTAATGGGGGTAGGGGTCAGAAAAAGGGGGTGCCTTGTGAGCTGAGTCCCAAATAAGGAAATCTCTCTAGAGTCTAGATTGAGGGCACGACATGACCTCACGTAGGGATGGGACTCAGGCGGCTCTTCTGATCCATTGCCTGTTCTTGCTTGAACAGTGCTGGGCAGGACTGATGAAGATATTCAGTCATCAGTGAAAGTTTTTGAAGGGTTATTGCGTGCCAGCCCCCGTTCCCCTGCCCCCCAGAAACAAAACAGTTGCAATCCCAGTTCACATGAAGCTTACACTGCTGACCTCCAGCGTGATGCAGTGGAGTGCACTGTGGAAACTGCCCTGGGAATTCCTCTACCCCTGGCTAGCTGTCCAGTTTGCAGTTAACGGAGTTTCTTTGGGGTACCCTTTCCACAGCTGAAAACGGCCTGCGTTTCTGGATACAAGGCCCTGTCTGCTTTTAGCACTGTGGTTCAGGGTGTGAGGACAGTTTTAGATGACTTGTGTTTACCAAAGAGACGGGCACTTCTTGGTTCCCTCAGACCCTATGCCATTCTGCTAAGGCAGGTTACCTGAGCTATACGGTAGGAACCATGGAATATGCTCTTGGCTTTTCTGTCAACATGCTTGGTTCTTGCAGAACAGGACCAGCTCCAGGCGTTCAGACAGTTGAGATGTGCGGAGACAATTCTCCTTTGACAGAAACTGTCAGTTTAAAGAGTAGAATTAAAAGTGCAAACGGTGGGCTCAACTGTGATGTAATTAAACCAGTGGAGCAGGTCTCTCAGACAGGGGCTCCAATGCCCTCTCTGTGGTGCTGGGTCCTGTTTATGTCTATGCAGCTAGCTGAAGATTCCTTCTGGCCTTGGGCTTGCCAAGTGGGGGAACCTACTTCACTATCTACCTCCTTCTCAGGGGGCTGTGGGGCCTAATGAGGGCGGCTTTGAGGTTTCCTAATGAAAAATGCCGTAAAGTATAAAGTCCTATTACGTTAGTAGGAAACCACACCTCGGCATCTGTGACCCACTAGCACCAAAGAGAACCCCAGCAGCCTTTCAACCTATTTGTCAATTGCTGGAGGCTCTCCTCTCGGCACAGGTGAAGCAATAATAAATAGAAACTGGACATGTATTCCAGGTATTTTAATCTTGTCGATAAAATACAGTCATACTGCCCCTTAGGCTCCCCCTCCCCTCAGCCCCCCCCACTCCTGCGCCAAAACAAAACCCCTCTCCCTGGGGGTGGGGGTGGGGTGGGGAATATGCACTGACTGAGTTGGGTGTGTGCAAGGTGCAAGCTCAGAGAGTAAGGAAGCTCCTGGTTTGGAGGAAAAGTGCTTGGTGGATGCGCTTGAGTTACCATGGCGACCGGGGGACAATGCTCTTGGGCTCGCAGAACCCTTGTTTGCAGCATTATGCTTCAGAAGGGGGATTTAGAGATGCAGAACAAAACATAATAAAGAAGCATCAAGCCTAATAAGACTAGGGACTGAAAGAAAGCCAGGGACTTCTGTTTAGACACCACAGCGTTCTTGCGTTGTGGGTCTGGGAAGTGATCCAAAACCGAGGCTTGTTCATTATACCTCCCAGGCTGCAGGCATTCAGAAGGGCTTCCTGCATTGAAATTGCAACTTTTTCTCACCTGGCTGCAAAGAGAACCCACTGAGTTTAGAACAGTATGCAAAGGAAGAGATTTTTCTCATTTAAACAACATACCTTTTGTACCTGGTCGATAAGATACAAGGGGAAAAAAACAAATAAATTAAAAAAAAAAGCCCAGCTTGAATATTGAGCAAGTTGCCAAAATTGAGCCCGGAACAACCCCGTGGTGTCTTTATTGGGTAACACGAATACCAGTTTTGGGTATGGCCTCGTTCATCAAAGCCGCGGATGCTTCAAGAGTTCTGATGGAAAGAAAATAGCAAGAAGCAGCTTTCATCATTTACATAATTAAAAAAAATTGCTGGAGTCTTTTGTTTGGTGCCTCTGGCCACAGACAGCTGACACCTGCTTTCTGGATGCACAGTACTTTCTACCCCTTTCTTTTGTTAGCAGGGAGTGGGCCCTGTATCCTGAACCTGGGAGAGGGACTTGCAGGGTTACGACTTATTGGGAAACATAGTGGAGAGGCAGGAGATTTGGTGCCAGTGCAGGCAGCCAGCTGGTCCCTCTGTGCTGGTTGCTGTGTGACAATCTGGTTGAGCGGAGGAAGCGTGGGGCACTGCTCCTCAACTGAGGCCGCCATGCCGTTTAGATGGGAGTTCTCTAAGGAGATCTGTTTCTGCCTCGCCAGCTCACATTGCTCAGAGAGGAGTCAGGCGGTAGGTATTCTGCAAATGTATGAATTCCGTTTCCTTGCAGTTAGACTCTGTCCCTTTGATCAAAGGAAGGCATTTCACAGCCCCTCTTTGTGGAGGCTGGCTAATGGCGCAGAACAACTTCATCGGAGGCTTCCTGGGAAGCCCCTCAGTGCCGGTGCAGAGGGGGCAGCTTCAGTCTGACCTCAGGATCAATATTTAGATATTGAATTCCTTTTTGGAGATCCCCCCATATGACATGCTCTGGATGGAGTTCAGTTGGGGGTAATCAGCGTGAAACCCAGATTTTCAGTGTATCCCCTGGCAGCAGCTTCCTATTTCTCTGACTCTACCCTGGATTCTACCTTTAATATTTGCTATAGAAAAACCGACTATGACTGGCGGTTTGCATTATGGTTCATGATTTGCCTCCATAGGAAGACGCTGACGTATGCCTGCTCTGCCTGTGGCCCAGCAGGAGTGGACATCTACTCTCTAATTGTGTGGCTATGACAGGACACTGGCTTTAGCCACAGTTGCCTGTCTTAGCTAGGTTTCCCACAGCAGTCCAGTCACGAGCTACTCCTTTGGTCTGTCCTGGACTGAGAGTAGAAGCCTGCTTAAGTCAGCTTAGCATCTTCGTGTGATTCAGGTGAGATGCCAGTGATAGCTGTTGAGAGCCACTGGATTGTCACAGCAATAGCAATGGTGTGATGAACAGCATCTGAATCGTGATGACGTGGCACCAGTGTTTCAAAGACAGTGGCTCAGAGGAGTTGGACTGATGAATGAGGAGATGATTAGGAGATGATAAGACCACCATGGCTCTCTCATTTTCCATTCATCTGCTCTTCCTCCTCCTTCCCTCCTGTCCTCTCCTTTTTGAAGTTTGTGGTGCAGGGTATGGTGATGCACTCAGGAGGCGGGGGCAGTAAGATCTCTGTGGTTTCGAGGCTAGCCTGGACTCTATAGCAAGTTCCAGGACACCCAGGACTACATAGAGAGACCCTGTCTCAAAACAAACAAACAAGCAACAAGCATAAACAAGGGTTTGAACCACACTGGGTGTCCATCTGAATGAGCACCTTCCATTCCATAACTTGGCGGTATTCTAGAGTCTCTAAGCTACTAGGTTAGGAATCTCAACTCTAGAATAATGGTTTTTTCCTTCATATTTCTTGCAATGTGGAGGAGGAATCGGATTGTGCAGTGTAGGATATATAGGTTTGCCTTTCTCACATATGGTGAACTTGGGTGTGGCCTTTAATTGTTCACTTAAAACACGATCATAAGCATTTACATACAGGTCTGCTTGCAACCTTAGCTATTGGAGAGTCACTTCCTAATACAATCTGTCACTGGTCTTGTTGCAACTAACTTAAGATTGCAAACATCTTAGAGACCTTCACCCTTTCTGCTCACAGCCCCCCTTTCTGATGAGCCCCAACCTGCCAGCTGAGTGTTCCCACACAGACCTCAGTTTGAGTGGTGCATCCTACAAGCCCAAAGCTCTGCTCTGGCCCAAGGGCAGAGCTTCAGTCTCAAGAGAAAGCTGACTCAGAATCTGATGTCTCAAGGAAATGGCCCATTTGGCTTTGTTTGCCAGTTCCCGGCAGGCTGGCAGCTGACAAGCCGTGTTTCTGTCTTTTCTTGCCCCTGACAGTGGGTCCCTATTCCTCAGTCTTGAGTTTGTCAATGCCTGGTACAATGGAACTTACAGCAACAGTTAATGAGGAACAGGGTGAGGACCACAACCAGGGTGCTTACACCCAGTACCTTCCCTGGTATGGGCATGAACTGCTACCCCAGAACCTGCCAACAACCTGTGCCCCAGGGATATGCTGGATGGAGGGTTCAGGGTCCCTGTGCAATGTCAACTCTATGGCGTCAGGAGGTGGGGCCCACATGGCTCTGACTGGGAGAGAAATTCTACTGTGTAACTTTAATGAGGTCAGGAGAGTGAGGGGCCAGTGCATGTGGAGTAAGAGGGAACTTTAGAAGGGACCGAGGGCAGCTTTAGCCAGTCTGTGGCAACTGAGGGCAGCTTTAGCCAGCCTGTGGCAACTGAGGGCAGCTTTAGCCAGCCTGTGGCAACTGAGGGCAGCTCTCCCTTCCTCTGCCAGCCTGGACAGCCCTGTCTTTGCGGTCTGGCTCCTGTCTGCTTTCTACACATACAATCTGTGATCTGCGAAGAGGGATAGCATTTCTTTGAGGACACGTGGCTGAGCTGACTGAAACTTTATACACGTTGACTGGATGACTATGCATTGACAGTTTTCACCTATTTTGATCCATAAAGATAGCAGTTTTGTGTGGCACAACCTAACCATTTTTAATTTCTCAGCCACCTTCAGAGATATAATGGCCATTTCCAGAGTCACCCGTTCCAAGCGGCTCATGAGGACATAACAATGAGACTTTAAGCCCATCATCTTGACACCAGGCCAGCTCAGAATCAATGCAGTGCACCGTCACACCTGTCTATCCTGATACACAGACATCAAGAATGGCCCCATGGCTGGGTGCTGTAGCTCACTGGTTCAGTTCTCGTCCGGTGTGTGTGATGCCCTGGGTTCAGACTCAGCACTGGGAAAATAAAAGAGCCGTCAACAACTCCCAAACCTAAGCCAGGCATGGTGGCACATACCTTTAACCCCAGTACTTGGGAGGCAAAGACAGGTAGATCTCTGTGAGTTTGAGGCCAGCCTGTTCTACAAAGCAAGTTTCAGGACAGCCAGAGAAACTCATCTTGAAAAACTAAAATAAACAAACAAAACCCCAAAACAAAACAGCAATAGCAACAACACTACCACCGAAACCCTAAATAGACCAACAAAAACAGCTTCCCATGTCTGCTCCTCTGGAGGAGGCCTGGTGGGTGATGGCATAACTCAGAAGCTGACACTGAGCTACTACGTGGGAGGAATCTCTTTCTTTTCCTGACACCTAAACACCCCAGATTGTCTCTGGTCCATGTTAAAAAGATCCCCCTCACCTAGCCTGGGAGATACAGCTGAGAATGCAAGGGAGAACTGGTATTGAAACTTATAAAAAATATTTTTCCCTATTTAAGAAGTAATACATTTTTAGTGTAGAAAATGATGACAAGCACACATAAAGCAGGAAAAAACAAGCAGTAATAATTAGCTAGAAGTATAGCGATTTTTAAAATGCAGTATTTTATTGACTTTTGGGGACTGTGTACAATGTATGTTGCTGATACTTACCAATGACTCTTAGGAAATAGAGTCAAAGCGGACCTTGGGAAACAGCACCATTGTTGGGAGCTGCATGCCACTCCACTGGTTGTCGGCGTTGTCCTCTGCTTGACCAGCCCTCGCATTGGCCCTTTAGGCTGCTGGGAGGATTGCAGAGTTATAATTCAAGTCATAAAGTAGACTTTTATGCAGAAGTCTTTGTGCATAATGCTATTCATCAAAAAAATCCTTCTAGGACCCTCACCAGCAGTCAGTGGCCCCCCCCTTACATCCCTCCTACCGTGGAAAACACCATCACCCCCAGGGTGAGTTTTGCCAATTCAGCTTTTCCACGCAAGTCTGCAGACAGAATCCCAAGCCGAGTTAGCTGGCAGCACTTGAGTCCCTAGGTTTCCACTGCTGTCCTTTGAAGGGTGTGACTTAGGGTTACCAAAGTGGAAAGAATCTTGCAGATGAACGGTGCTGGTGAGGAAAAGCTACAGGCCTTATCTTAATCTTGTTTGATATTTACCACCCAAAATTGAAGCAAAGATACCTCAGATGCCTCTTAGATAAAAAGAAAAGTATGTTCAAAGTTGCAAAAAGGCAACAGTGCCACGTAAGGGCTCCTGAACTGGGAACAAATAGCCCACAAGGTGGCGCTGTTCCCCCTCCAAGTACCTGAGGCCTGGCTGAGTTCCCGAGAGAAGAGGCTGGAACCTGAGGTAGAAGGGACTGGCCAGAGGTCCTGGGTGGGAGGTGTTTATTTTCTCTTCCTTTTCACAGCCTCTTCATTCAATCAGCAACTCTTTTGTCCCTACATCCCTCCCCATCACCCACAGTGATTTTACCTTGGGTGTCTTGGCACCACTCCCCTCCCCCGCTCCGTCCTCCCTGGAACCATAGCCTCTGTCCCAGGCAGGGCAAGTCCCTCCCCCGCCCCCTGCTCTCCTTTATCCACCCCCACCCCCTCCCCACTCCCCACCCCCGAGACAGGATTTTATATCGCCCAGGTTTGCCTTGAACCACTGTATAGCCAAAGATGACCTTCAATGTCTGGTCCTCTATCTTTCAGCTGGACTGGGATTCCAAGCGCGCACACTTTTTGTGGTATATACCTGCTCATGCCTATCAGACAAGCACTGTGCCGACTGGGCAGGAGCTATTCCTCCTACATTCCCACCCTCCCTTTTCTTTTTCTCCCACTTAACTGGCCTTTATTTTAAAAGGTGTTATGTACTTATTTATATATTTAGTAAGATCCTGGGTGCACTTTCAAATCGCAGAGGCGGGAAGCTGGGCACTCGGGGAACACACTCCAGCACCAAAACCCAAACCAACCAAAAGTTGACTCTTTAGATTCCTAGACTAGTTTTCCTTGGGGGTGGGGTGGTGGAGGGAAAAAAAAATCTAAAAAACAAAGATTAAATTATTTTCCCTCTTAAATAAGGCTCCTGTCTGTCTGTCTATCTACCTACCTACCTATCTATCTATCTATCTATCTATCTATCTATCTATCTATCTATCTATCTATCATCTATCACCTATCTATCTATCCATCTATCATCCATCTATCTGTCTGTCTGTCTATCTATCTATCTATCCATCTATCATCTATCTGTCTGTCTATCTATCTATCTATCTATCTATCTACCTACCTATCTATCTATCCATCTATCATCTATCTGTCTATCTATCTATCTATCTATCTACCTACCTATCTATCTATCCATCTATCATCTATCTGTCTATCTATCTATCTATCTATCTATCTATCTATCTATCTATCTATCTACCTATCTATCTATCTATCCATCTATCATCTATCTGTCTATCTATCTATCTATCTATCTATCTATCTATCTATCTATCATCTATCACCTATCTATCTATCCATCTATCATCTATCTGTCTGTCTGTCTATCTATCCATCTATCTATCTATCTACCTACCTATCTATCTATCGGGTCACTGGACCCGGGGGAGAAAAATGGTGAGAGTAGTAACTGATAATCAGTAGGTGTTTGATGCACTGATATCCAGGATTGTAAATCAATCTGTATCTGAGTGATGGAAAGACAGCACCGATTTAGTACCCAAGCCCCAACTACCGTGCAGTGAGCTTGTGTGAGGCCTGGGCTTCTCCTGTGCCCAGAGGCTGGCGCTCATGTGTCGCTCAGGGCCCAAGAAGGTGGTGAAAACAGCTGATTTGGGAGGGCGTCTGTGGGTTAGGAGAGGAGGTGGAGACCTGAATCAAGTCCGCCTTTCAGAACCTGTCCAGTCAGCTGGTGCCAGGCAGGTACACCTCAGTAAGAAAACAGCCACTCTCCCTCTACCTGCAGGCCAGGATTTGGCATTTTAAGCTTTATCCCATGGAAACAAACATCCCTGTTCTCAGAGAAGAGTCTTTCAGGCAGCCTCAGGCGGCAATTGAGATCTTTCTGAGGCTTTTGAAGAATGCCAGGGAGCCAGTCAAACCCGCCACCCCACACCTCTCTTTAAAAGATAGCTGGGTTATGGAGAAGTAATCCATCACTATAGAAAATTGGAAAACATAGAGGGTGATCAAGAAGGAAATAAATTATAACTCTTCTTCCCTTGATACCTTTCAGTTATTCCCAAAAATGGAAATCACAGCAAAATATTCTCTTTGCATAACCAAAGGATTCAGGTGGAAGGCCTCTCTGGTTGGAGGTAGCAGGCTTCCTCTCAGTGTGGAGGCCCTGTGTCTTCACATTTGGCCTACCCTTTGAAACAAACCACTTTTATCCCACTGGTAATATTGTCTGAGATTAAAAAAAAAATGAGTAGCTTGTTGGTAAATCTGTAGGTGGTACCAGAGAAACACAAGGGCACACAGATAGAGACAGCTTTGTTTCTACCGCTACCCTCATTAGCCTTTGCTTGCTTGCTTGCTTGCTTGTTTGCTTGTTTGCTTGCTTGCTTGCTTGCTTGCTTGCTTGCTTCCTTCCTTCCTTCCTTCCTTCCTTCCTTCCTTCCTTCCTTCCTTCCTTCCTTCCTTCCTTTTTGTATTCCGTTTCTAAAAATAATGTTTCCCTGCTTTGCTGTTTCTGGTAAAGAACAAATCACATTTGAAAAAAAACCTTTTTATAACAGTTATATAAACATTCTCCAGAGTGTCTCTTCCAGTACTCTGGATGGCTGGGGATGCAAGCAGAGAAGGGAAAGCAGGGTGGGCTGCGATGCTGACCCGTGTTGGCCCCAAAGGAGCAGGCAACCACGCTGTGCTAGATGGGGCCCTTCCTACTCCCTTTCTTCTCTGAAAGCTGTGAAAAATGGCATCAGTCCTTTTAATGCTCAATTTTAAATTATGTAAATCTGACATTAGCCAAGGAATATTTTCTTTATCATTCCCATTGGTCATGGATGGTAAATCTCTCATATTTTTTCCATGTAGGAGATTTCAACCTTTTTACACTGTGACACTTCATTTGCAGAAGGGTTAGGCTATGCCTCGCTCTCCTGGGACACATGTGACTTGTGGACACAGCTTAGCTAGACTTCATAAGTATTAAATGGTTCAGTCTGCTGTAAAACCAGTTTTATTAACTTTAAAATATTTTTGTGGGGCTGGGAGATAGCTCAGTGGTTAAAGTGCTTGCCACACAAGCGTGAGGACCTGACTTCAGATCCCTAGAACTCAGAAAAACGTCAGATGGGTAGCTGTGGCTTCCCTGTGATTCCAGCCCTCAGGCAAAGCAGGCATTGCTTGGGGCAAGGTGGCCCAAGTGAACTCTGGATTCAAGTGAAAGATACTGCTTCAATAAGTAAAGTGGAGAATGATAGAGGAAGACTTACAGCATTAACCTCTAGCCTACACACACACACACACACACACACACACACACACACACACACACACACACACACAGAGGAGCATGAATATGCACATCACATACACATGAGAAAAGATGGTTGCACAATTGTCTTATGTACACCACTAAAGAAGTCCTCACAGCACCAGTGGTTTCAGAGTTTCTGTTAGCATTTCTGCAACCCTCCTGTTGGTGATGCAGGTTTCCTTCCCACAACTTCTGCGCATAACTTCTGTCAATAATCCACAATGCTGTGGTGTACATCTTCAGTGTATGATTATTTCCTCAGTTAAATTCTTTTAACTATATACTAGTTAAAGTTTACTATTTGAGACTTTCATTTCCTCTCTCAACTCCTCTTGTCCTACCTCCTCATGTCCTCTTCATTTCCTCTCTCTTTTTCAATTTGATTCTATTTTATTTCATTTTTAATTTTTATTTTATTATTTTACATGTGGGGGGATTTTGCTTGCGTGTGCATCTGTGCACCATTGTGTGTTCCTGGTGTCCAGGGAGGTCAGAAGTGGACACTGAGTCCCGGGACTACAGTTTCAGGTGACTGAGCGCTGGCATGTTGTACTTGGAACGAAACTTGGGTCCTCTGCAAGAGCAGCCTGTACTTTGACTTGCTGAGCCTCTCTTCAGGCCCCTCGATTCTATTTTAGATGACGCGTTGTCTTTCCTTTATTGTAATAAGATGACTGAGATGATCAGTGTGGACCAGAGTTTGCTCTGGCTCACAGATCTGGAGGTCTCAGATCAAAGTTCTATGGCTCATTGCTTTGGCATTTTGGTAAGGCAGCGTGTCATCGTGGAAGACCGAGGGAAAAGTTCCTCATTTCCTAGCTAGAGCCAAAATGGAGGGGCAAAGCCTTTCTCATTGGTTCTTCTCTTAAAGATTCCAGAACCTTCTGTCATGCCAGTCTGAGGTGCGAACATTCAACACATTGGCCTTTGGCACACATCCCATAGCAAGTGACATTTAAAACTTAAATAATTTCTGTTTGTGTTTGGTTATTTAGAAATAGAACTTTTGCATCTTGATTAGTCTTTAGTGACCTTGCTAAGTGTTCTTGCTTGCTTTGATAATTTTAATAAACAATTAAAATATTGTAATAAACATACAGTAATTATCTCCATATAAAATCTGTTGAGTCTTTAGGTTGACAGTTATATTAACTGCCAGTAATGAATGACAGTTTAATTTATTCTTTTTTGAACTTTAATGACAAATTCTCACTGAATAAGTATTTATTTTTTCTTGCCTTAGTACTCTGGTAGGGACTTTTAAATCTGTGTTGTGCAAACATGGTAAAATTGTAATTGTCACTTTACTTTTAAATAAGTTTGGTGTTTGTTGTAGTTTATTGTGGTGCAGGTTTTGCCAATCAGAGAAATCCATTTTTCTTCCTTGTTTGTGCATTTTTGCTGTGAATGATGTTAAGTTTTGTTAGAATATTTTGTCTGTGTAGGCAATCATGTTTTTCTTATTTAATTTGTTAATGTGAAAAGTTGTTTTATATACAAACATTTTCTTCTCTTAACAATTCCTTTTTGTTTTATGTGTATGAGTGTTTGCCTATATATATGTACACCACATGCGTGTGTATGAGTGTTTGCCTATATGTATGTGCACCACATGCGTGTGTATGAGTGTTTGCCTATATGTATGTGCACCACATGCGTGTGTATGAGTGTTTGCCTATATGTATGTGCACCACATGCGTGTGTATGAGTGTTTGCCTATATGTATGTGCACCACATGCATGCAGTGCTTATGGCATCCACAAGGGGAGTTACAGCTGTGAGCAACTATGTAGATGCTGAAAATTGAACCTGTGTCCTCTGCAAAAGCAAGTACTGTTAAGCTCTGAGTGGTCTCTTTAGCCTTGGCTTTTTTTTAATCAACATGTATTAATTGTTGTATAAGTGATAAGTTTCATAATAACAATTTAACTCACCCTTTAAAAGGTAGGTATTAACCCCAGTTTTGCACATAAGAAAATAGGGTTACAAGAGGCTAACCAGTTTGCTCAGTACACATAGCTGTGTGTTAGGTTTAGCTTTTGAGCCCAACCCTGATCCATTTCCAATGACTTTCTATTTACACTATTGTCACTCAAAATGTATGCCCTTCTGGGGGAGGACCAGCACATCGTTCTAAGATTAGAAGAGACTGTGTGTGTGTGTGTGTGTGTGTGTGTGTGTGTGTGTGTGTGCGTGCACGCACACGTGTGTGTTTTGAGAGTTGTGGGACACATTGGGTGGTGTTAATAATGTAAAGGAGTCTCAGAAGTTCCAATGCTATTAGATTGACAAAGTTTGGTTGCTGGGCATGAGGGAGGAGAAGAGGGGAATGGAAAATGTCAACAAGAAAGAGATGAAAAAGTAAAAGAAATGGCAAAGCAAAGAAGGCAAAGCCTGCATTTCTTTAGAGTGAAGTTTCAAGCTTCTGGAAGTCCTTCATGCTGAGCTCTGGGATTGGGCTGTCTACTTGGTGAATCTGCTGTCACTGCTCTAAGGTATCCAGACTGGGCCAGATGCTGGTTGTCCCTTAGAAAACACCCATCTGATGTGGGAGGTCCTTCTGTATATGTGTTGCTTTTATTGGTTAATGAATAAAGAAGCTGCTTTGGCCTGTGATAGGGCATAGTAGAGCTAGGTGGGAAAACTAAACTGAATGTTGGGAGAAAGAGAAAGAAGGCAGAGTCAGTGAGATGCCATGAAGCTTCCAGAGGAGACAGACATGCCAGAACCTTGCTGGTAAGCCACAGTCACGTGGCAATACACAGACCAATAGAAATGGGTTAATTTATGTTGTAAGAATTAGCCAATAAGAAGCTAGAGCTAAAGGGCCAAGCAGTGATTTAGTGAATACAGTTTCTGTGTGGCTATTTTAAGTCTGGCAGCTGGGAATGAACGAACAGCCTCCGCCTACAAATTGGTGCCAACATGGTTAACTAAATCCACTTAAAAGCCTGAGAGAACTTGAAAAGGAATTCTAGATACAGAAAAGCTGAGTTTAATGCAGCTTCTTGCTGTTGGCTGACAGAAAGCAGAGATGTAGCTCTTTAAGAGGTTTCCTGACTCAGTTTTTGCAGTTAAAACCTACGTGGCTACTTTAAAAGTGGTGGCTTCCTGATTTGCCAGCACAAATGGCTCTGACTCAGGAGGTCTAGCTACAGGGCATTTAAATGGGGGTCTGTGAACAGTGTGTTACAAATTACTTAATGGTGACACAGACCCGCTGGAACCCTGGATCTGGAGCAGAGAACACGCTTCTGCCATGTTGGGCTGGGTGGAGCAAGCAGGCAGGACTGTGGAGTTGGTCCTAGCCATGGGCACTTAGCATTTAAAAAAAGCGCTTCTGATCAGAAAATAATTACAGATACGCAAAAAAAAACCTCTAAATGGGTCACAGTGTTAGATAAATGTATGTAGGCTTAAGAGAGAGAAGAAAAAGTTATAAAAAGAAGTAAATGGTTTTAAAAATTAAAACAAAGTCTTTAAAGAGACAGAGTACAAGCAGTCATAGATTAAAGGGGTAAAGAAAAAAAATAAACCACATAAAGATGGAATATACACAGAGAGTCTGGATTATGTATATTATTATGTTTTCTTTGAATTTTTTGATTCTGAATGAGCTAAGTACAGAGAGACATCCCATTGTATGGGCTGCTAAGCTAAACCAACATATATATTTTAAAGTTATCTTTACTTCAAAATTTGGGTCTAAGGATATGTTATTTTGGAAAAGAGGTTCTTCTTTTGTTTCCACAGAAGATGAAAACCTGTGGATTCCTTCCAGACTAATGTGGTTTGATGGATCAACACTCCCATGAAAGGTTGCTGTGAACATCCCCCAAAATTACTTAGCCCAACAAAAAGCAGGAAGCACTTTGGAGAGAACTATGCCCAAATTCCCAGATATTGTTTATAAATGTTTACATCTAAATGGGGATACGCTATAGAGATGGATACTTTGCATTTGTATGGATCTTGATCTATTGATACAAATTTTAGAACAATTTTGTTATATGTATATTTCTGCTCTTGATTAAGGTATTGTGTTTGTGCTGCTCATTTAAAAATGTAATGTATAATTAAGAAATACAAGTTAATAGATATAATATATAATAGTCAAGTTTGTAGTCATATTAGTTAGGTTTTCTAGATATATAGAGATATATTTCAGTTAGTTAATCTTCAAACCTTTCAAAGACCTATGGAATATGGTATTTAAAATGTTTTAAGAACTTAGGACTTTTCTCAACAATGAGACAATCTGCTCCTGGCAGCACCAATCTACTTTAAGAGGATGATAGGCATTGAAGAGGCTCCTTATGGAGTTTTTTGACATTTGGGCAAGAAACAGCTCTTGCCTGGACTGCTTGATGTTATGCTATATAAACTGGACATGCAGGACCCACAGAGAAATAACTGTTGAAGTTTACTAAAGAAGGTGAGATAGTCCTTTAGGTTCCTGCTTCATGAAAGACTGCCGGACATTCTGCAGGACACAGAAGAAGGTGACTGACAAACTGCCAATATAGGTGGAACTGTCTTTGAAATTTCCTGCTTCATGAAAAAGTCTGCTGGATACTATGGGCCTATAGGCTGAAGATGGATGCCCAAATGTTACAAAAGAACTTTGGGTTACTGTCTAGGCAGCAAGATGTTTCTGTCAATTCTAGAGTTTTGGAAGTTGCTTACTTATATCCTTTTGGGGTCTTTGATGGAGTTGAAAATAGATAGTTATAGTTTTCCTTAGTTATGATAAGAGATAAAGTAGATATAAATATTTTAACTGTAATTCTTGCTTGATAAGTGTTTTGTTATATGTAATTTTACTATGTTAAAATTAAAACTTTCCTTTTTATTTAAACAGAAAAGGGGAAATGATGTGGGAAGTCCTTCTGTACATGTGTTGCTTTTTTTGGTTAATGAATAAGGAAGCTGCTTTGGCCTGTGATAGGGAAAAGTAGAGAGAGGCGTGAAAACTAAACTGAATGCTGAGAGAAAGAAGGTGATTTAATGAATACATTTCTATGTGGTTATTTCTAATCTGGGCAGCTGGGAACAAATGAGCAGTCTCCACCAACACCCATCCATTTCTTGGTGTTCGGTACTCTGAAAGGACAGTAAAGACATGTACCCAAGGGGGATAGGGAGAACACATGTCAAAAGGAGGCTTATTGAACAGCTTTGGCTCACCCAGTTATGGAGGACTTTAGTTATACATTAACTCAATATCCAAGAAGCTGGTGGTGAAATGGAGTTGGAGTCTAAAGTCCGAGAACCTGGGGGTGAGGGGGTTGGGAGATGAGGGAGTGGGGGCTGATGGTGTAAACCACGGCCTGGGACTAGCAACATGAAACTGTTTGGTTCAAAATGAGGCATTTGGGAAAAAAGTGGGGTATGACTTCCTCCTCTGTCCCTTCCCCCACATATGGGTATGTTTCTGTACCTGTGTACATGTCACACATGGGTCCATATGAGGATCAAACCAGGTCTTATGTACATTCTAGGCAATCACTCTGTTCTTGATTTGTGTGCGTCCACAGTCCCTATTTGTTCTATTTTGGCACTCAGCAGTCTAAACAGATCACTGGGGTGGGGGGCAGTCTAATTGGCTGAGCCTGTCCATTTCCCTCCTGGCTACCAACTTACTTTCTGTCACAGGAGACAATCACACGCAAACAGAAAGCTGGGGAGCATGGACAGCATGGAATAAAGGCTGACTAGTCCTTTCTCAGGACATTTCAAAGCTAATAGTTTTGGATTTTAGAGATACTGTTTTTCTACTCTCAGTGTAAAGATGGCAGTTGGAAATAGCAGTTAATCTTTGCCCCAGTGTATGTGTGTGTGTGTGTGCACGCATGTGCGTGTGTCTGTGTAATCATAACTGACCATAAACTAGTGACATGTGGCTATACCCTGATTTTGAAGGTCAAGTCCTTCTTGAGTCCTGCACATTGATTGACACATCTAGGGAGACTTGGCCATTAGAGGTGGAATAGAGATTGTCAGGCAGGCCTGAGAGCACCTGGCCATGCCCAGGTGAAGTACCAACTCAACTGAATAGTTAGCCAGACTTGCACACAGGCAGGCCATTGCCAGCATCTTAGTCAACAGATCAGTGAGCAATACCCCTCCATCGCAGCCCCTGCTTCCTCATTTTCCCATGATATGGGAAATGAATGGTAGGGGGAGGCAGGGGTGAGAACTGACCAGACAGAACGTCACCTGCAGAATCTGCTCTCAATCTTTGTAGCCGACACTTTGATAGCAGCTGCCTGAGAGCCCTACAAATCTCTAATTTGCTAGTCAGCAAAAGAAATATATAAATAAATAGAAAAGCCATCATCAGCTCCCGGCCTCCTGACCCGGTCTTGAAATGTGTGGCAAGTGTGCTGACTCTGGGGCTGCTTCAGTGAACAATGAGCAGCGTCAGCCCTCAGCTCACACCTGGCTGGGCAGGTCTCCACGTGAATACCTCCCAGCCATCCTCGGGTCCCCAATCTCGGGACACCACAGGACTTGGGGAGGCTGAGCCCAGCGGAGAGAAGTCTGTCTACAAATGTCCACTTAAAACCTGAAGTGGTACTAATGACAAAATTCTAATTTTATCTGGAATCTCCCTTTTCTTATCACAGATATCAGAGAACATACTGGAAGCTATAATCCCACTATTCATGATCTGGAGCTGATATACATCCAGTTTTAATTTAGAAAGGCAACCAAAAGGGGAAAATGATACACAGGAAAAGATGACCAGTGGAATAGTTGCTCTCAACCCTGGCTGCATGTCAGAATTGCCTCAGGAAAAGCTGAAGTAGCATTTTATTAATTCTTGGAGAAGTTCACATATCCAAATAATGGATTTGGATCCTATTTTTCCTCCACTTACTACTTCCAGCTCCCTCCAGATTCACACCCCCATATTCCACCCCATCCAGCTCCCTCCAGATTCACACCCCCATATTCCACCCCATCCAGCTCCCTCCAGATTCACACCCCCATATTCCACCCCAGCTAGCTTCTTGTCCTCACTTTTAAATTTTTGTGTCTTAAATAACCCACCAAGTCCAATTTGTGCTGCCCATATACTCATAGGTGTGGGCAATTCCTAGAGTGCAGTTGATGTACTAAGGGCCACATCCTTAAAGAAAACTGAGTCTCCCTTAGAAGCCATCACCTGCCGCTCTAGAGCTGGGGTGAGGGCTGGTAAAATACTCTGGACTTGTTCTTCTGAAAATATTGAAAACTTTTCCAATTACTGGATTGAGTGTAAATATTAAAACTTAAAATCTTGGAATCTCTGGAACTGGGATTTTTATCATTTATTTAAAAAAAACTTTTCAACATATTTCTGTTGCCCAAGCCTTGAACACAATGGCAGCTGGATCACAGACACCCTTGAGAGAGGCTGAGAGCCAGTCTGCCACACTCACCGTGCTTTGTTACTGAAGGGAGGGAGTGTCCTGTTCACTCTGATGTTGGTGCTTTGCGCGACTCATCTGCCAAGTTTTCCTCCTGGACCATCAAAGGGAAGACAGACCTCTGGCTACTACAGTGCTTGCCTAACATAGGCCCTTTATACCTATTAGCATATGACAGCCTTAATACTGCCCTATGAAGTGCATATAATTAATCTAATTTACACAGGGGAAATATTGTAAGCCTGGGGAAGACGATTTTAGCAAAGCCATGAGGGTAGAGAGGATGACTTGGAGTTTGAGTTCGCTGCAGGGCAAGTGTAATCGTCTGTTGTCTATGCCATGTGAGGGCAAAGTGCCTTGGGTCCTCTTGAAGAACATACTTGTCAAATCAAGGCCCACATAACACGGGTTTAAGAAATGTGTAATCTGCTCTAGGGAAGAAATCAGACTTGTCGTCGTAGCTGCAGTGGGGCTTCTACCTATGGACTGTCGGGGGGTCTATAGTTAATCTTTGAGATCGTTGCTTAGTTTTTCAGGGGCCAGACTAGTAAGAATTAAATAGAGACAGGACTGGACTCTCACCCTATAGATTGGCCTTTCCACAGCATGTATACAATGTCAACTGAATACCTAATTAAGAAAGTTTAATAGCCACACTAAAAAAGTGAAGAGACAGGAAACTAACTTTAATGGTATATTTTATCTAACATAATCTGTTAAATATTTTTTTTAATTTTTCTTGTTCTGGAGACAAGGTTTGATTGTCCTGAGTTCAAGAGATTTCTGACCAAGCTAACTGGAATCACAAATACACAGCACTAACTTTTATTAAAGTATTTTAATATGTGATAGTATAAAGAAGCCAGGAGGTGGTGGCACATGCCTTTAACCCCAGCAAACAGGAGGAAGAGGCAAGTGGATCTCTGTGAGTTTGAGGACAACCTGGTGAGTTCCAGGACAGCCAGAAATACACAGAGAAACCCTATCTTGAAAAACAAACAAAAGTGTAAAAATATTATTGACATATTTTATAATTTTAGGGGATAATAAGCATTCATGTTCATAGTAAATTCCAATTCAGCTGTTAACATCTTTTTTTGTTTGTTTGTTTTTTGTTTTTTGAAACAGGGTTTCCCTGTGTAACAGTCCTAGCTGTCCTGGAACTAGCTCTTGTAGACCAGACTGGCCTTGAACTCACACAGATTTGCCTGCCTCTGCCTACCAAGTGCTGGGATTAAAGGCGTGCGCCACTACTGTCTGGCCAACATCTTTATTTATTTTTATTTTTCATTTTTTTATTTTTCCATTCAAAAATTTACACTTCCTCCCCTTCTCCCATTCCCTTCCCACTCCCCCACTAACCCTCCTCCCTCCCCCTTCATCTTTACAAGAGGGCAGGGTACCCTGCTCTGTGGGAAGTCCAAGGCCCTCCCCACTCCATTCCGGCCTAGGAAGGCGTGCATCCAAATAGACTAGGGTCCCAAAAAACAAATACATGCGGAAGAGACAGGTCCTAGTGCCATTATCAATGCTTCTCAGTCAGCCCCCATTGGCAGCCACATTCAGAGAGTCCAGTTTGATCACATGCTCGTTCAGTCCCAGTCCAGCTGGATTTGGTGAGCTCCCATTAGATCAGGCACACTGTCTCAGTGGGTGGACCAGGCCCTCGCAGTCCTGACTTCCTTGCTCATCTTCTCCCTCCTTCTGCTCTTCAACTGGACCTTGGGAGCTCAGTCCATTGCTCTGATGTGGATGTAGGTCTCTGTCTCTATCTCCATCCATCGGACGAAATTTTTATGGTGATATTCAAGATATTCATCAGTGTGACTATGGGACAAGGCCAGTTCAGGCACCCTCTCCTCTGCTGCCCAAGGACCTAGCTGGGGACATCCCCGTGGAATCCCATCTAGAGCCAAGTCTCTTGCCAACCCTAAAATGGCTCCCTTAATGTAGATATCTTCTTCCCTGCTCCAATATTTGCCCTTCCTCCATCTCCACCCTCCCACTTTCCCAAGCTCTCCCTAGTCTTTCCCTTCTCCCTTCTCCTTCTCCCTCTCCCCTTCCCCCAACCCAACCCCTACCGCTACCCTCACCCCTGTGCTCCTAACTTTTGCCCGGCTATTTTGTTTGCTTCCAACTTCCAGGAGGATTTATATATGTTTTTCTTTGGTTTCACCTTGCTATTCGGCTTCTCTAGGCTTGTGAACTATAGGCTTGATGTCCTTTGTTTATGGCTAGAGTCCACTAATGAGTGAGTACATACCATATTCATCTTTTTGGGTCTGGGTTATCTCACTAAGGGTAGTGTTTTCTATTTCCATCCATTTGCATGCAAAATTCAAGATGTCATTGTTTTTTATCGTTGAGTAGTACTCTTTCTTTATCCGTTCTTCCATTGAGGGGCACCTAGGTTGTTTCCAGGTTCTGGCTATTACAAATAATGCTGCTATGAACATAGTTGCACAAATGCTTTTGTAGTATGATTGGACTTCTCTTGGGTATATTCCCAAGAGTGGTATTGCTGGATCCTGACGTAGGTTGATTCCCAATTTCCTGAGAAACTGCCACACTGATTTCCAAAGTGGTTGCATAAGTTTGCATTCCCACCAGCAATGGATGAGTGTTCCCCTTAACTCTGCATCCTCTCCAGCATAGGCTATCATTGGTGTTTTTGATTTTAGCCATTCTGACAGGTGTAAGATGGTATCTCAAAGTTGTTTTGATTTGCATTTCCCTAATGGCTAAGGAAGTTGAACATGACCTTAAGTATCTTTTGGCCATTCGAACTTCTTCTGTTGAGAATTCTCTGTTCAGATCATTACCCCATTTTTTAATTGGGTTATTTAGAATTTTAATGTCTAGTTTCTTGAGTTCTTTGTATATTTTGGAGATCAGACCTTTGTCTGATGTGGGGTTGGTGAAGATCTTCTCCCATTCAGTAGGATGTCTTTTTGTCTTAATGACTGTGTCCTTTGCTTTACAGAAGCTTCTCAGTTTCAGGAGGTCTCATTTATTCATTGTTGCTCTTATTGTCTGTGCTACTGGGGTTATACATAGGAAGTGGTCTCCTGTGCCCATGTATTGCAGGCTACTTCCCACTTTCTCTTCTATCAGGTTCAGTGTGGTCGGATTTATATTGAGGTCTTTAATCCATTTGGACTTGAGTTTTGTGCATGGTGATAGATAAGGATCTATTTTCATTCTCTTATAGGTTGACATCCAGTTATGCCAGGACCATTTGTTAAAGATGCTTTCTTTCTTCCATTGTATAATTTTAGCTTCTTTGTCAAATATGAGGTATTCATAGGTTTGTGGATTAATATCCAGGTCTTCGATTCAATTCCATTGGTCAACGTCTCTGTTTTCATTACAAAAATACCAAGTTGTTTTCATTACTGTAGCTCTGTAATAGAGTTTGAAGTCAGGGATGGTAATGCCTCCAGAAGTTCCTTTATTGTGTAGGATTGTTTTGTCTATCCTGGGCTTTTTGTTTTTCCATATAAATTTAGTTATTGTTCTCTCAAGGTCTATGAAGAATTTTGTTGGGATTTTGATGGGGATTGCATTGAATCTATAGATTGCTTTTGGTAGAATTACCATTTTTACTATATTGATCCTACCAATCCAGGAGCATAAGAGCTCCTTCCATTTTCTGGTATCCTCTTCAATTTCTTTCTTCAAGGCCTTAATGTTCTTGTCAAGTAGATCTTTCACTTCCTTGGTTAGTGTTACCCCAAGATACTTTATGCTCTTTGTGGCTATCGTGAAAGGTGATGTTTCTCTGATTTCCCTCTCTGCTTCTTTGTCCTTTGTGTATAGGAGGGCTACTGATTTTTTGAGTTGATCTTGTATCCTGCCACATCACTGAAGGTATTCATCAGCTGTAGGTGTTCTTTGGTAGAGTTTTTGGGGTCACTTATGTACACTATCATATCATCTGCAAATAACAAAAGTTTGACTTCTTCCTTTCGATTCGAATCCCCTTAATCTCCTTTTGTTGTCTTATAGCTATTGCTAGAACTTCAAGCACTATATTGAAGAGATATGGAGAGAGTGGACAGCCTTGTCTTGTTCCTGGTTTTAGTGGAATCACTTTGAGTTTCTCTCCATTTAATTTGATGTTAGCTCTCAGCTTGCTGTATATTGCTTTTATTATATTTAGATATGATCCTTGTATCCCTAATTTCACCAAGGCCTTTATCAAAGAGGTATTGAATTTTGTCAAATGCTTTTTCAGCATCTAATGAAATGATCATATGGTTTTTTTCTTTCAGTTTATTTATGTGATGGATTACATTGATAGGTTTTCGTATGTTGAACCAGCCCTGCATCTCTGGGATGAAGCCTACTTGATCATAATGGATGATTTTTTAAATATTTATTTATTTATTATGTATACAGTATTTGTCTGTGTGTATGTCTCCAGGCCAGAAGAGGGCACCAGACCTCATTACAGATGGTTGTAAGCCACCATGTGGTTGCCGGAAATTGAACTCAGGACCTTTGGAAGATCAGGTACTGCTCTTAACCACTGAGCCATCTCTCCAGCCCAATGGATGATTTTTTGATGTGTTCTTGGATTCGGTTTGCCAGTATTTAATTGAGAATTTTTGTATCGATGTTCATGAGCGAGATTGGTCTGTAATTCTCTTTCTTGGTTGCATCTTTGTGTGGTTTTGATATCAGGGTAACTGTAGCTTCATAAAAAGAGTTTGGCAATGACTCTTCTGTTTCCATTATGTGAAACACATTAAGGAGTATAGGTATTAGCTCCTCTTGGAAGTTCTGGTAGAATTCTGCATTAAAACCATCTGGTCCTGGGCCTTTTTTGGTTGGGAGGTTTTTGATGACAGCTTCTATTTCCTCGTGACTTTTAGGTCTATTTAAATTGTTTACCTGGTCTTGATTTAATTTTGGTATATGGTGTTTATCTAAAAAAACTGTCCATTTCTTTTACATTTTCCAATTTTGTGGCATATAGGCTTTTGTAGTAAGACCTAATGAGTCTCTGAATTTCCTCAGTGTCTATTGTTATGCTCCCCTTTTCGTTTCTGATCTTGTTAATTTGAGTGTTCTCTCTCTGTCCTTTGATTAGTTTGGATAGGGTTTTGTCAATCTTGTTGATTTTCTCAAGGAACCAGCTCTTTGTTTCATGGATTCTTTGGATTGTTTTCTGTGTCTCTATTTTGTTGATTTCAGCCCTCAGTTTGATTATTTCCAGTCTTCTACTCCTCCTGGATGAGTCTGCTTCTTTTTTTTCTAGAGCTTTCAGATGTGCTGTTAAGTCACTGATGTGTGCTTTCTCTGTTTTCTTTATGTGGGCACTAAGTGCTATGAACTTTCCTCTTAGCACTGCTTTCATACTGTCCCATAGGTTGGGGTATGTTGTATCCTTATTTTCATTGAATTCAAGGAAGACTTTAATTTCTTTCTTTATTTCTTCCTTGACCCAGGAGTGGTTCAGTATTTGACTGTTCAGTTTCAATGAGTCTGTAGGATTTCTGGGGGTGGAATTGTTGTTAAATTCTAACTTTACTCCATGGTGATCCGATAAGACTTAGGTGGTTACTCCAATTTTTTTATATCTGTGGATGTTTGCTTTGTTACCAGGTATGTGATCAATTTTTGAGACGGTTCCATGAGATGCTGAGAAGAAGGTATATTCTTTCCCGTTTGGGTGGAATGTTTTATAGATGTCTATTAAGTCCATTTGATTCATTACTTCTGTTAGTTCTTGTATTTCTCTGTTAAGTTTCTGTCTGGTTGACCTGTCCATTGGTGAGAGAGGAGTGTTGAAATCTCCTACTATTAGTGTGGGGTTTGATGTGTGCTTTGAGTTCTAGTAATGTTTCTTTTACATATGTGGGTGCTTTTATATTAGGGGCATATATATTCAGGATTGAGACTTCATCCTGATGGATTATTCCTGTTATGAGTATAAAGTGTCCATCTCCATCTCTTCTGATTGCTTTTAGTTTGAAGTTGATTTTGTTCAATATTAGTTTAGCCACACCCGCTTGTTTCTTAGGGCCATTTGATTGAAAAACCTTTTTCCAACCCTTTACTCTGAGATAATGTCTGTCATTGTGGTTGAGGTGTGTTTCTTGTAAACAGCAGAATGTTGGATCCTGTTTTTTTATCCATTCTCTTAACCTGTGCCTTTTTATAGGTGAATTGAGTCCATTGATATTAAGTGATATTAGTGACCAGTGGTTGTTAACTCTGGTTATTTTTTTTTTTGTGGTAGAGTTTGTGTGTTTCCCTTCTTTGAGTTGTGCTGGTGGAGGGTTGTTAGATGTCTGTGTTATTATGGGTGTTGTTTGCTTCCTTTAGTTGTGGTTTTCCTTCTAGTACTTTCTGTAAGGCTGGGTTTGTGGCTGTGTATTGCTTAAATTTGTTTTTATCCTGGAATATCTTGTTTTCTCCATTGATGGTGAAAGAAAGCTTTGCTGGGTATAGTAGTCTGGGCTTGCATCCATGGTCTCTTAGTGTGGGCAGCACATCTATCCAAGACCTTCTGGCTTTCATGGTTTCCATAGAGAAGTCAGGTGTAATTCTGATGGGTTTACCTTTACATGTTACTTGACCTTTTTTCTTTGCAGCTCTTAATATTCTTTCTTTTTTCTGTATGTTTTGTGTTTTGATTATTATATGGCGAGGGGATTTTGTTTTGATCCAGTGTATTCAGTGTTCTGTATGCTTCTTGTACCTTCATAGTAATATCCTTCTTTAGGTTGGGAAAGTTTTCTTCTATAATTTTGTTGAATATATTTTCTGGGCCTTTGATCTATAATTCTTCCTCTTCTTCTACTCCTATTATTCTTAGATTTGGTCTTTTCATGGTGTCCCAGATTTCCTGGATGTTTTGTGTTAAGAATTTGTTGTATTTGTTGTTTTCTTTGATCAATGAGTTTATTTATTCTATCGTATCTTCAGCATCTGAGATTCTTTCTCCTATATCTTGTATTCTGTTGGTTATACTTGTCTCTGTGGTTCCTGTTCATTTACCCAGATTTTCCATATCTAGCCATCCCTTGGTTTGTGTTTTCTTCATTGACTCCATTTCAGTTTTCAAGTCTTAAACTGTTTCCAATACCTGTTCGATTGCCTTTTCTTGGTTTTCTAGGGTATCTTTGAGGTATTTATTCATTTCTTCTAACTTTTTGTTAGTCTTCTCATCCATTTCTTTAAAGGAGTTTTTCATATCCTCTTTAATGGTCTCTATCACTTTCATAATATTACATTTAAAGTCAATTTCTTCTACTTCTTCTGGATTAGGTTGTTCAAGTCTTCCTGTTGCATATTCACTGGATTCTGGTGTTATCATGTTGCTTTTCAGGTTGTTGGAGGAATTCTTGCATTGGTGCCTGCCCATCTCTTCCTTCGAATGCAGTCAGGAGAGTCTTGGCGGCTTGGTCAGATTTTTGCTGTGGCTAACTGTGTTCTTGGGGATTTTTCATGTTCTGCCTTCTCTTAGGTCCCGTTAGCACTGGAGTTGGCTCTCAGATCCCCTCCTTTCTGAAGTAGGCTGTGGTGGTGGATCTAAGGACCTCCTTGGGATGGATCTACTGGTACTGGATCAGGGCCACTTGCTGGCCAAGGACCTTGCAGACAAAAGGGCAGGCTTGGTAGATGCAGGTGCCTGCTCCATGGAACAAAGAAACCCTTGCAGCCTTGCACTCACCACTTTGTCCCGAGAGCCTCCACCCCGAAGCAGGCTGGAGTTGGGGGATCCTAGGGCCCCACAGATCGAAAGGGATGCTTGGGGGCAGGCTGGGGTGGGATAGGTAGAAAAGCCAGTAGCCGGGGAGAAGCCCTGCTGAATGGCCAGAAAGTTTAGGGGATTGGAGGGTGCCTGTACTCCCTTCCCAGGTCGTCTGGGCAGCTGGGCCGGCACACGCTTCCCTCTCCGGATGGATCTACTGGTACTGGATCAGGACCCTGATGGATCTACTGGTACTGGATCAGGACCCTGGCCAACAGCTTAATCTATACTTCAGTTCCTTACATTTAAAGTTACAAAAGTCGACATACATGATTAAATTACTTCAAATCTACTCAAAACTTTCTAAAACCATAATTGTGTATGTTCAAAAGTTTTTTAAGCAAAAGAAAATCAGCTCCTTGGTTACACTAACAATGTTTCAAGTCCTCAGTGACCCTATGTGGTCACGCTACCAGCAATGGTACAGCTGTTACATCACCAGGCTGAAGTCAGCCTGGACTATGTAGAGAGGCCTTGACCCTTCAAACAAACAAAAATTAAAAAGTGTGTATGTATTGCAGTATTATAGAAGCTTTTCTCCTGGGGAGCTGACCTCTTCTTTCGTATGGGATCTTGGTAACAAAAATGGGCAAGGGATATATTGGAGCCATTTGTCTTGGTCATCTCATTTTCTACCTGGAATTTCTTCAGTTGGCCCAAATGAAGTGGCAGCCTCGTTGCCTGCTTGCCTGTCTATTTCCCCCTAGTTACTTAGTGTTCTATGAACCAGCCGCATCACCTCTTTGCAGGTCACAGCTCTCTGTCCTTCCTGTCAGACCTCATCACTCATGACAACAGCAGGAGTCACCTGGCTCCTGGTGGGGCTGAATTGACAACCTGCCTCTGCTGTTCGGAATGCTCTCACACTCACATCTCAGTGGGGGAGGCCGGGTCTGCAGTGCTTTTTCCTGCTGTCTGCCTTGGCCTAGGAGTGCTGCCATTTATTCTTGGGTGGCACTGCTGTCTTCACCAGCACATTTGAGAATCTAATCATCTTTTAGAATTGTTTCAGGCTCCTTCTTGTATGTCCATTATAGTATCTCCATGTTAGTTTTTTTTTTAATTGTGTGTGTGTGTGTGTATGCATGTGCATGGAGTCCAGATGAGGACATCATCTGTCCTGGGCTGTCATTTTCTACCTCATTCTCCTGAGAGGAGACCTCCCATTGAACTAGAGCTAGGTTGGTGACCAGCCAGCCTGGCAATCTTCTCTTCCTACAGCACTGAGTGTATGGATATGCAGCCATTGGTGGCTTTGTTTTTGTTTTTGTTTTTCAAGACAGGGTTTCTCTGTGGCTTTGGAGTGTGTCCTGGAACCAGCTCTTGTAGATCAGGCTGGTCTCAAACTCTCAGAGATCCGCCTGCATCTGCCTCCTGAGTGCTGGGATTAAAGGCATGTGCCACCACCGCCCAGCCATTGGTGGCATTTTATGTGGTTCCGGGAATCAAAATTCATAGTCTCATGCTTGCAGGACAAATGCTTTTATTCTTTGTACCATCTTCCAAGCCCCTACTTTCTGGATATTTTAATCTCTTCTTCCACCACCAACCACAGGGATCCTGACATTTTCATCTTGATTAGCATGCAAGTTGTCTTTTCATTCTTTGAGGAACCACCTCAGTGTGAGTGTGTATCACCTGCAAGGGTTCTTGTCATAGTAACACATTCTAATCCTGGGAAAAGATTATCAAGCTGACACTCTTATTTCTCCAGCATATTATTCCATTTTACCAATTAAGCACCTTCAAAATATAATTCCCTGTGCACCCTGCTGTTTCTGCTGGTGTTTGCTGGCTAGCTCTTGGAGACTCTGAGCTATCCAATTCTCTCTTAGCAGGTGTATGTAGGTGGAGACTGATCGTTTGTTTCCCAGCCACTCAGACCTGAATAATCACACAGAAACTTATTAATTACAACACTGTTTGGCCAATGACTCAGGCATATTTTTAGCTGGGTCTTACATCTTGAATTAATCCATTTTTATTAATCTGTGTATTGCCATGAAGCTGTGACTTACCAGAAAGGTTCTGGGTCTTTGTCCTTTGGTAGCTACATGGCATCTCTCTGACTCTGCCTACTCTCTCTCTATATCTCTTCCAGACTGGTTATATTTTGCCCTGCTATAGGCTGAAGCAGCTTCTTTATTAACCAATGGTAATAAAATGTATTCCTAGCATACAGAGGGGAATACCACATCATCTCCCCTTTTCTGTCAAAATAAAAAGGAAGGTTTTAAGTTTAACATAGTAAAATTACATATAGCAAAACAGGTTCAGTCAAGAATTATAGGTACAATATTTAGTCCATTTACATTTGACAAATTAAGGAAAATACTTTATCATCTATACTATCTTTGTGAATTTGAAGTTTTATATCTAATTCATCCTTTATCATAACTAAGGAAAACTATAATCGTAACTATCTGTCTTAATTATTCAAAGATCCCAGAAGGATATAAAATATTATATACCTAAGTAAACAGGAAATGTATTGTAAGCAACTTCCAAAGTTCTAGAATTGACAGAGACATCTTGCTGCCTGGATAGTCACCCAAAGTTCTTCTGTAACATTGGGGCATCCATCTTCAGCCTACAGGCCCATAGTATCCAGCAGACTTTTTCATGAAGCAGGAAATTTGAAAGGCTGCTTCGACTGTCTTTGTAGTTTGTCATTCACTTTCTTCTGTATCCTGAAGAATGTCTGGCAGTTTCTTCTGTGAAGCAAGAACCCTGAAGGACCGTCCCATCTTTTGGAATGTTCAGCAGTCACTTTTCTGTGGGTCCTGAATGTCCAGTTTATGCAGAATACCATCAAGCAGTCCAGACAAGAGCAGTTTCTTGCCCAAATGGCTAGCCTTGTCACATTGAAGGCAAGTTTCATAACGAGTTTCTTCAATGCCAATCAACCTCTTTGAAGTAATTGATGCTGCCAGAAACAGACATGTCTCACTGTTGAGAAAAGTCTAAGTTCTTAAAACCTTTTAAATGCCATATTCTGTAGGTCTTTAAAGTGTTGAAGATTATCTAGCTAGCTGAAATATATCTCTATATATCTAGAAAACCTAACTAACATATCTAAAAGTTTAATTATTATAAATGACTATCTATTAACCTGTATTTCTTAATTATTCATTATATTTTTAAATGAGCTGTACAAACATAACACTTAAATAAGAGTAGAAATATACATATAGCAAAATTAACCTTAAAATTTTATCAGTAAACCAAAATCGATACTAATGTAAAGTATTCATCTCTATATCATATCCCCCTTTAAATGAAAACAAACATTTATAAACAATCATTTTGGGAATTTGGGCATTGTTTTCTCCAAACTGCTTCCTGCTGTTTATTGGGTGAAGCACTTTTAGGATTCATAGAGACCTTCGGGACGTTTTGTTCCATAAAACCACATTAGCCTGGAAGGAATCCATAGGTCCTCATCTTCTGTGGAAACAAAAGCAGACCCTCTTTTCCAAAGTAACATATCCTTGGACTCAAATTTTAAAATCAAGATACTTTTAAAATATATATGTCAGTTTAGTTTAGCAGCCCCCAGGATCAAATATCTCTCTGCAATCAAAAAATTCAAAGAAAACATAATAATATTTTGTTTAATTAATAATTAAAAACATAATCCAGGCTTTCTATATAGATTCCATCTTTGCATAATTATTTTTTACACCTTTAATTTATGACTGTTTATACTCTTTTATACTACTTTTCAAAAATCCTAAGTGGGTGTGGCTAGGACCAACTCCACAGCCCTGCCTGTTTGTTCCGCCCAGTCCAACATGGCAGAGACATGTTCGCCACCTCTGCGAGCCGTGTACACCACCCCAGCTCCAGGGATGCAGTGGTTCTATGTCGTCATGAAGCAATTTGTAACTCGCTGTTCAAGACCCCATGTAAGTGCAGGACCTCTCAAAAGAGCCAGTTTGTTCTGCCAACATGAACCAGGAAGCCAGATCTCGAAGAAGTTGTGCATTTTTTTGTCACTAACACTGAGTCAGCAAGACTTTTCTTAAAAGAGCCATGCCTCTGCCTGCCACCAGCAAACAGTCTATCTGAAAAAATGCAACTACCAAGAAGCTGTGCTTCACTCTGTTCTTTTGTGCCTAGCACTCCTTCCCAAGCTCTCTCAGGTTTTATCTACCAAGAAGCTGTGCTTCACTCTGTTCTTTTGAGCCTAGCATCCCTTCCCAAGCTCTGTCAGGTTTTATCTACCAAGAAGCTGTGCTTCACTCTGTTCTTTTGTGCCTAGCATCCCTTCCCAAGCTCTCTCAGGTTTTATGTGGATGTAATTGCCCCATGGTGGGCACCATTTGTTGGCAGAGACTGCTCGTTCGTTTCCTGGCCACCCAGACCCAAATAATCACATAGAAACTATATTTATTATAACACTGTTTGGCCAGTGACTCAGGCATATACTCAAGCTAGCTCTTACATCTTGAATTAACCAATTTTTATTAATCTGTGTATTGCCATGAGGCTGTGTCTGCCAGAAAGGTTCCAGGTCCTTCTCCCTCAGCAGCTACATGGCATCTCTCTAACTCTGCCTAGTCTCTCTCTGTATCTTTTCCAGTCTGGTTATATTTTTCCCTGCTCTAGGCTGAAGCAGCTTCTTTATTAACCAATGGTAAGTAAAACATATTCATAGCATACAGAGGGGTATCCCACCTCAGGTGTAACCTGTTTCAGCCTGGATTGCATTAAAACTTAACTAACCCTGGTTACAGGATCATTCCTCAAGAAGGGAAGTAGGGGAAGATCTTGTGTGGGACCCTTGGGGTGTTGTAAGGGAATGCATGTAGATTTCAGTCAGAGGCAGAACGCTATTTCTTCACAGGGAGGGTGGACCATTTCTGTAGGCTTAGGAAGTTTGGTGCAGAGGAGATGGACCCAGCTATTCCTAGCTCTTGGGCCAAGGTCTTATTTTTCTCTAAGCCTAGTCCTGAGCTTAAGAAGGTAGATTTTTCTTCTTTAGGACTTTAAACTTTGGGTTCAGCTATTTTGGCAGTAGTGTCTTGGTCCTAGTCTTCAGTTTTCTTTGATCTTCCAAAACAGGAGATGGGGCCTCTTTATATGCTATCAAGAGGCCATCTGGCTTCCACACTAGCTCTTAGGTGGGTTTAATTTTCTCAGCCTTTTCCTATGTCCTGCCAAGAACATTAGCGAAGCTGAGTAATATCTACTCCACATTCTTTATAATTCCTATTGCAGCCATATTTCTCAAATGCTTGATTCATTGTACCACCAAGTACATCTAGGACACATCCCAAAATATTACCAGCAGCTGTTTTAATAACTGGACAAAACAGCCAGTGGGTCCTTCAGTCTCATTGCCAGTCAGAGGGAAGTGTCACAGCTCTGAAATTCCATCAACTTCTCCTACTTCCTTTGACAACCTGTAGTTGGGTTTCCTGAGAGGGAAGCTGGCAGGTAGGATCTCTAACATAGAAGTCCCTAGCGAGGGAAGGGAAGGTGGCAGAGCACACAGAGACAGAACCTGCCCTGAGATATAGGCTGAAGGTCAGCCTCAGCCTCAGCTGAACTCTTGGATAGGTGACTTTTCAGGATTATACAAAACTTGGATGTGCTGGTCAGGCCACTGTGTTCCTGAATTGTTCAGTAATTGGATGAAGACTAGCAATCAATGATATATCAATGATATACATGTGTATGTCATTGTATATATACATGTGTATTAGAGTCTATTGCTTCTAAGATTAGAACTGGTTGCATCTTTCTGTTTGCTACTAAGTATTGATTTCTTTTTAAGAAAGGGACATTATGTTATTTGTTCTCTATGCTTGATCCTGAGTAAATAACTAAATATTTAGGCTCAGATAATGGAAGATGCATAACACGTATCCAACTTTAAATACTGAAGTTTTATAATTAACCATTTCGAATGGCCAGAGAGATGCTTTGGAGTGAAGTTGTTGGTCATGAGAGTACAGGCCTGCAGCTAGAATTCTCCTCTCCACTGGCAATTCTGGCAGACTAACTCAGCCAATTTAAACAAGGGCTTGCTAAGAGCTGAATATGATTTTGGATAGTAAGGAAATTGTATGCTGACAAGAGCCCATCTTGCCCTAACGGGCTGATAACTTGAAAGATAAGGACTCCAAGAACTGAAGATGTATGAGGTCATATTTAAGATAAGTCAGTAGATCTTGTTCTCTTGGGTGAACATCTCCAGGCAGACTCTCACTCTTCTATGTGAATTAAGACCATGCTGGTGACATAGGCAACTGGGCCAAAGTCAGTGGAATCAATGTGCTATTGATAAAGATACATAACCTGATATTACCTTTATCACCTGGACAAGAAGGAGTCCAAGCCTGCCTAGTAAGTGTTAAGCATCTGTACACTGGTGTGCAGTATAGGGTTTGCATATGATTCTTTTCATCTGCACTATTCAATAGAGTAGCCATCAACCACATATGGCTACTTAAATAGCAACAAAAATTAATTATTGTTAAATGGAATTACGAATTCAGTTTCTCAGCTGACTAGGCAAGTATATAATAGTTGGCATGTGACTAATGCTGGACACTTACCTTACTGGACAGAACAATTTTGCCACTATGCCTGGCCTTATTTTTCTTCTACCTATACTGATTGCTAGAACTACAGCAGCCGGGAAGAGAAAAGGCCTGCTGAGAAGACTATCACTTCCAACAGCAGAGAGGACATAGAAATGTGATACTGATACGGAACATTTGTATTTCTGCAGGAAGTTCTACTGGATGTCAATGGCTTAGATTACCACTGACTCAGACCATTAGAGCAGAAAATGCCTCCTTTATTTATTAAATAGGGATGCTGGGACCTGTGAAGCTACAAGGACTGGGATCAACAGTCTCAGATCAATGATTCTTTGTTACAGGCTTCTTTCTGTTCACAGACCTGGAAGATTTCTTTAATATTCTAAGAAACCATAGAATGCAGGCTATCTGTCTATCTTTCTATCTACCCACTTACCTACATATCTACCTGTCTGTCTGTCCACCTGTATATCTTTCTGTCTATCTATCATCTATCTATCTATCTATCTATCTATCTATCTATCTATCTATCTATCATCTATCTATCTATCTATCTATCTATCTATCTATCTATCTACCTATCTTCCTATCTATCTATCTATCTACCTACCTACTTACTTACCTATTATCTGTCTCTATTTATCAGTCCATCCATCCATTTATCCTTACTTCTATCCTCTGATCTGTCTATCCATTCTTTCCCCATCCTCCAACATGCTCTACTTTGAACTTCTCTCTCTCTCTTTGGAGATGGGGTTTCACTGTATAGCTCAGGATGAACTCAGACTCCAAATCTTCTTGGGTCAGCATCCTGAGGGCTAGGTTTATAAAAATGTGCTACCATGTCCAACTGTCTGTTTTTCTTCCACCTAGACTGGTTACTGAAACTATTCACCTGACAACAGAAAAATCCTACTGAGAGTATCTCTTACAACTGCAGAGAAGACATAGACGTGGTTGGTATAGCATGATCAGGGCTGTAACTGAGGCAGGAACAAAGGGTATGGATCCTGGGGGTGGAAGGATGCATTCTGTCAGAGAACATACATGGGATCTCTCTTTAGAATTGGGTCCTGAAGGAGTCAAAAGAGTTTATTAGGTAAGAAGGAAGAACTGGTACTCTAGGAAGATGGAGCACTCTAAGCCTAGGTGTGGAAGTATGAAGTACACTGGACTGAGCAGCAGTGAACAGCCACATTGTGGATCAAGTGTAGCTGCAGGAGAGTGAGATTGGAGGGCTGTAGCAGGAGAGAGAGCTGGAAGATGAGGTTGGTATTGTTTGTGAAGACTTTGTATGACAGATGGACAGATCTGGGCTTTATCTTGTAGGCAATGGATGTCTTTGGAAAGGGAAGAGGATGATGTGATTGATCTGTGTTATGAAATGATCAATATTTGGGATGTAGATAATGGATCAGGGGTAGAGTGGGTTCACTGCCCTGCATTTATCCAAGATGGAGTGAAATTCTTAAAAATAGCATAATATTCATGCTATTGCCTTTTCCCCAGAGTTAAAGAATAGTTAATATCCTCCAAAGAAAAATTGTGAGCATTTCTACTTGCCATTCTCCTTTCCTCTCTGACCTCATTACTCACATGACTTCTCCAGCAATAGGTTACAGAGGCAGCAGAAGAGAGCAACAATGAGAAGCCTGGAAGCAGTTGGTGCCACATCTGAGCTGTGGGTGGCTTCTGGGTCCCTCCCGTCCTCAGTGATGGAGTGGAGGGATGCCTCCTGAGCATTTCAGGGCGCTGCTAGGCGTTGGAGTGAGAGCACCCCACCCATCCTGCCTGGAAGAGAGCTGATGTGACACAGAACAGCCGCATCCATCCATTTGATTTTCTGCAAGAAAACTTTAGGAATGGAACTGAGTGGGACTTAAAGAGAACACTTACCCAATGGAAAAAAAATTAGGCTGTGTTCCCATCTCCTCCTCCCAAGCCAAGAATGCTTTGTTGGGCTAACAGTTACATTGGACTAAGAGCTATGACAATATGCAATTAATAGAGCGTTTCTTTGTAACAGATAACAGTCAAAACATCTTGAAGCCCATTCACAGGGACGACTTTAAAGGAAGCTTCAGCTGTCCACACACACATCGAACACTGTCATTAAGGCCTCTTGGGATGACAGCAGCTACAGTTCATTATCCTGGGTGGTAGATGTGGGGTGCTCTAGTCTTTAAATTTTCTTTTGGGAAAAAACAATGTCTTTTAAAACTTAATTTGCAACACAACATAGGCAAATAAAAGGAAAGGGATGTGGTCTGGCATTTCATGAAGGGGCCCAAAGGATTCGGGGCTGTGCTCAGTTTCTGACAGCAGAGTGATTTATTTAAAAGGAGCCCTTACAACAACTGCGTGCTTCCAATGGCCAGTTGAGCATATGTTTCTCAGTAGAACCTTACACAAAATGAAATGAAGTCCTAGCTTGACTGTGGGTAAACATGTCCAGACACATATTTTTAGGTCCCTGTTTCTTTCTCAATGATGAAAACAGGCCCAGTCTTTCCATTTTATTCAGCATCAGGCATCACAGTAGATCCAGTCCCTAGTCTACCTCTCTTCCTCATGTAGTGGCTGTTAAAACATCCCCTTTCCTACGCGGATACGTTTAATTAGGTTTGGGGCTTATGTGACCTAGTTTTGGCCAATGAGCTATAAGAATAACCTACTAAGTGGGGTTCTGAAACTGACAGACACAGTGTTTGTGGGGTGAACTTAGATGCCATGGACTTACATTCATCTTTGCTTCTTGCCTGAAACACAGAAGAGCAGTTGAGGGTGAAACAGCTAGCCTGCAGCTCATCTAGGTGCTGGGGCCAAGGGTCAACAGATCATTTCTAGTTTCAGTGGATTTGTAGTTCAGTGGACATAAATGTAAAACTGTATCTGATACCCAAAGCTAGACACAGGACTAATTTGAATGATGAAACAACAACAAAATAATCTCAAACCCAAATTATATGAAACTGTCCCATTCACAATGTCAACAACTGTAGTAGCAGGGACACATCTCTCATACTAATTCTTGGCATGGGTGTTATGATCCGGCCTGTCACCTGGGCACCCTGTCCTTTTAAGGGACAAGCTCCGTCCACTCCCAACCCTCTTTTTCGGCTGAGGCAAGTGGGTCTCCCACCTGCTCCAGCCTGAGCTCTCTCTTTTCATGTCCCTCTTCTGAAGAGGTGGCTGCTTCTTCTCTCTCTCTCCCCCCACCCCTTTTCTCCCTCATCCCCTCTCTCTCTTCTCCTCCCTCTGTCCCTCTCTCTCTCTCTCCTTCTCCCCTTCCCCCTTTCCCTTTCCCCTCCATAACCCACTAAATAAACTCTATGCGGAAACTCTCTTTCTGCATGGCGTATCTGCCTGTCTCTCACTCGCCGTGGTCTCCCACCCACCAAGGGGACCCGCTGAGGCCTCGGGTCACCCGCCGCGGCCCCGCGTGGAACCGGCCTCCCCTCCCACCTTATCTTTAAAAAGAATAGCAGTGGGAAGCACGGAAACAGAATGGCCACCTCCTCGCTTGTGACCTGGTGAGAGGAGGGACCTGTAAGCGTGGTTTTACTTCTCTGAAGCCTCAGTGGAACTCTGGCTTGTTCAGACCAGGCTGAGCGCAGCTTGGATGTGACCACAGGGAACAGTGAGCCTTGGTTCTGAAGGACTGTTTGGAGGATGGTTCTATTGCTACCACTTATAGAGGGTACCGAGTACTGGCCTTGATTTGCATTAGCATCTAGCTGGTTGAGTTAAAAGGAATCTCTTCTGGGGACCTTGCTTTTGACTCCAGCAGTGTGCCAAGGTGAAAATTTTTTCTTTCTGAAGCTAGTTTTAGCGACTCAGGCCTTTTTACTATATAAACAGTTAATTTCCTATGTTAGTTGAAACCAAGGTCAAGGGTAAATACAGAATATTAGCAGCCTGTGAAGTCAGAGCAGAAGACCAGTAGATTACACTTCCCGAGTCTGCTGTTAGAGCAGGCATACTACCCCCTGTATGAGGCTCCTTATCAGTGACCACTGTCAATAAAGAAGGCTTGTGGTGGACTATTTTTATGTAGATTTTGGCTATGAGAACAAGGACTTGACTGAATCCTTTTCATACCATGGCTTCATGGTATCCAGTTGCCCTACAGGAAAAGTCAGGTTTATACACTGCTATAGAAGGGAGAAATACCATGATTTCACAGGATTTCTACAGAATTGACAGTGATTTATCCAAAGGACAGATGTTCCCTCAGCTCTGCAAAAACGGGTTCTCCAGGTGGGGTGGACTATCCCTTCCTGGGCAGAGTCCAGCCGGTCGTCAGCTGTCTGTGGGCTCACCACAGCCACCGCGCCAGTGGTTTGGCAGTTCAGACCAGGGGAAGAAGAGCCTGGGTTAGGCTCAGGCATTCCTTGAGCACTTGGCCAGTAGACAGGGGCATGCCTGACTTGGAAGCTTGTTTGGTGGCGTACAAAGGCCATTCTGTTGGGGTATAGTGAGGGGTCTGAAGAGGTTTTCCCTGCATGTGCTTCTCAGAATAAAGGACCAAATGATTTTTTTGAACCATGATAGATAGGTATTGTGTGTATGGTGTTTTGCCTATGTGTGTGTGCAGTGCCCACAGAGACCAGAACAAGTGTTGAACTGTCTACAATTATAGATACACGCAGTCATGAACTGCCTCGTGGTGCTAGTAACTGAAGCTGGGTTTTCTGTAAGAGCAACAAGTACTCTTAACTAATGACATCATTCTACCTAACAACAATCAAAAACTTTTTAGTTTTATTTATTTTATTTCATTTTTTTGTACATGGGTGTTTTATCTGCATGTATGTATATGCACCATGTATATGCTTGGTGCCTTGGAAATCAGAGGAGGGCACTGGATTCTCTGGAGCTGAAGCTATGATGGTTGTGAGGCAACATGGTAGTGCTGGGAACTGAATCCGGATCCTCTGGAAGAGCGGTAACTGCTCTTAACCATTGACTCATCATTTCAGCCCCAGCAGTAATCAGATCTCAGGGACTCTGTGGCCCGGGGAGGAGCATCCAGTACCAAACATGGTGGTGTTAGGATTCTGTGGGTCAGGAATCTGGGTGGGACCCCCTGGGAATAGTTTATTCCTCTCCTGCAATTACAGAGATGGCTCATTGGTTGGACACAGCAGGGATAGTTCAGCTGGGTCTATGGATCTGAGGCTGGGAATCTGACACTTGGCTTTCCCAGTTTTGTCTTTTGTTTTTTTCTTGTTTAGTGTCATGTCTGCTCCTGCTGGGTTGAGATGTGCAACATGGCTTTTTCACTTCTGTTCTGGTGTCAAGTTGTAAAGGCTAGGCCCTGTGAGCTGGTTGTCACTGTCCTACTGCCATGCATCTGTTTATGTTTGTGCTCCCTTCCAGTGTGACCGTCGTAGAGGACCATCTTTCTAAGGGGCTGGCTTCTCTGAGTGGAACTTGCTGTGGAATATTATTTTAACCATTTTCATTTACATTCATTTATGCTGGGGAACATTTGTTTAATGACATGAAGATGCGTTGCATTCTTTTATGTTACATTTGTTTAACTCTGTGAAGCTGTGTTAACTTTGCCTGTCTAAAATACCTGATTGGTCTAATAAAGAGCTGAACAAACAGTAGCAAAGGTAGGAGAGAGAAATGGGCAGGATTGGCAGGCAGAGAGAATAAAAGGAAGAAGAGAGAGAAGAGGAGAGGAGCTAGAAAAGGAGGAAGATACCAGGGGTCAGCCACCCAACCACCCAGCTATACAGCAAACCTTGGAGTAAAAAGTAAAGAGAGCTATATAGAACAGAGAAAGATAAAAGGCCAGATGCAGAAAGTAGATGGGATAATTTAAGTTAAGAAAAGCTGGCTAGAAATAAGTCTCTGTGTATTTATTTGGGAGCTGGGTGGCAGGCAAAGAGTAAAACAAAACAAAACAAAACAAAAACAAACAAACAAGCAAGCAACCCCCCAAAACCCAAAAAACAAAACAACAACGACCAACTACAGTAGCCCTAGGAGAGTCGATGGAAGCTGTAAGCCTCAATGCCCTTGGAAGAGCTTCCAAAAGCTATTGGTCAAGCCACAGCCAGCTCAAGCTCAGTGATTGGACAGTGCACTTCACTGCTTTGATGGGAGAGAAGTAAAGAGTTTTGTGGTTACATTTACTCTGGTGCAGGTGTCTTACTGCTCGGCTCTCTCAGGCATCAACTCTTAGCTGCAACCTCAGTTGGGTCCCACTTAGCCTCCGAAGACCAGTGCTGGGGCTCACTCATTTAGCTCTGAATGCCATTCGGAGAAATATAAAAGATTAATTGAAATGGCTGAACCAATGCAGGTAGAGAAAGTAAAGGTACAATTTAAATACCCATAAACACAATAAACTATAATTACCTTGCAAGGGGCTCAGGTATTAATGCCTTGCATGGGAAACTATTGGCACCTTTTCCAAATGTGGGAAGAAGTCACAGGAAAATGCTCTGACTTGGTCCTCCCACGCCTCCCTCTCTCCAACATCCTGCTCCCATGTCATCTCTTCTTTGGGATTCCTGTTATTTGGGGTTGAATGAGTCACATTTGGCTTAAAAGTCAAAAGAACTCTAAGAATGCTCAATGTCTGCCTTCTACAATATTTGAAGACCCTACACACATATTTGAATTTTTATTTTTTGATATTAAAAGTATTTTTATGTGTGTGGGTGTTTTGATTGCATGTATGTTTGTGTATCACATGCATGGTTGTTTCCCCTCAAGGCCAGAAGAAGGCATTGGGTCCCCTGGAACTGAAGTCATAGATGATTGGAGCCACCATGTCGGTGCTGGGAACCAAATGCAGGTCCTCTGGAAGTGCAGCCATGCTCTTAACCATGGAGACATCTCTCCAGTCCCCGCACACACAGATGTAGTTTAAAAAATTACAGTAGTTTATAGAGACTATACAATCAATATCCACAGCCACACTTTTCTAGCATTTACATATCCACATGCTAATCTATTTTATTGAAGGTTTTTAAATGAAAGAAATAAAGCATTACAAGGAAAGTGATTTTTTTAATAGAGATTTTTCTCTCCCAAGAGGCAGCCACTATCATGAATTTTGTGGGTAGTATACTATTTTAAGTAGTGTTTTCATCAACTGTTTTACAGACAGCTCTCTTTCCCCGTTTTTAATTTACTGTTGCAAGTGAAACCTGAGGAGAAAGAACCCTCTCAAAATTCTCTGCTGCTTCGTGATTTGTGATGACCGCCCCGCTCTCTCTGCCAGTAGGAGATTGTTACTGAGGGTTCAGTGGAAGATATGCATCTGGAAGGAGGCACCTGAGAACACGTCCTCATCTGAACAGAAGCTACACATGTCCCTCTCTGTACAGTCCAGGACCCTCACCACAGATGCTCCCACCTGCGAGTCTGTACTAAACAGTTTTGAGGCCACCACACCTGTGACCTTTGAGCTGAAGGAACACAAGCTACATTGCTTTGTCAGAGCAATACAGATGCCCTGCCCCGCTCAGCTCTTCAGTGTCCTCTCCCGCCCACAGACACAGACGGCTGCTGTGTGGTTCAGTACCTGTTGTGGTTCTCAGCGCCATCAGACTCAGTGGCTGCTTTGTATCATTTACAGCGCTCCCTAACCTCAACTACCAGACTCAAAAGGCCGTATTATTGCTTGTTTACACTTAGAGGAAGCAAGCATCCTAAGAAGGTAAAACCATAGAGAAAAAAAAATTGTGGTAGCTGCTGGGGGCCAGGAGAGTAGGAAGTGACCTCACAGGGAGAACAAGGCTCTCTTGGGGCGGTAGAGATGCCCTAGAGACGACATGGGTTTGTGCTGTGCACCAGCGTGGATATGCATCTATGCCACTTAGCTGTAGACTTTAAGTGATAAACTCATATCATATGAATTTCCACTGCACTATAAAACAAATAAGAAGGATGGGGTTTCAAAGGGTTATACTAGTCTGAGTGAGTCTTCAGAATTCTCTGATTACTAAAACATGGTGTTTACATGGGAATCCATGTGAGGATCTGGGTTTGAATAAATTATAAACAATTTCAAATTGGATTCTTAGGCACTAGGCATTTAAAAGTTGCGTACCATTTTGCCATAGAAGGTCTAGAGTCTGCATGTTTTCAGAACATGCTCTGTAGGTGTGGGGGTAAAGTTGAGAACTTTGGCCCTGTGGTACAACTTTGTCTCTCTGGTTGCTGCCCCAGTCCTCACCTATCCCATCCCCATAGCTAATGTCCACCGGCTGCCTCTCTACCTGGCTCCGGGAATGGTAAAAAGGGCAGCGTTTGTGAGGCCTGCAAAGTAATGCTAAAATATTAAATGCTTTCCTCATTCTAAAAGAGAGCCTGGTACATATCTCCCAGGTGGGTAGTCTTAGAGTTGTTAGCAGACATGGGTTTAGGCATGGTGCTACATTTGTTTGTTTGGTTTTGAAGGCACTGGCAGCCAAAGCCATAGTGCTTCGATACGCCGTTGTCTTGGCTGCCTTTCCTGGGCTGTGGAGCTACACTACCGCTAATGCTGTTTGGCGGGAAGTGACTGCATGGCCTTTTAGAAACCACTTTCTCCATTCTTCCTGATTCACTCCCTGCAAGCACTGTTCTTGCCAACCCTCCTCTGGTGTCACAAGACATCCTAAGGATAGATTGCCTCTAGTGATGCCACTCCTTAAATCCACAGACCCCTGGGGAAGAAGTGCCTAGAGACGTGCCCTTCAGAGCTTTTAAAAGGAAATTGGCAAGAGTGAGAAGCACCAGCGACAAGGAGGGTTTGGCCAGGGCAGGTCAGAGTTCACTCCTGCACAGCACATTCCTGGGAAGGGCCATTCCTGCACGAGCTCAGCAGAGGTACTGCCTGCACTGCCCCGGGCCCAGATGCTTTGCGCTCCCATCCTGGGATCAGGCCAAAGAGACTTTGGGTGATGGAGAGCATCCAAAGTGGAAGGGGGGTGGGGATACAGGATCCCAAGGTTGCCCCAGGGCTGCCTAGGGGAGCATAAAGGAAGAAACTGGAGAAGTTACCCAGAGATCTGTGAGTGATTTCCTCTGTCAAAACTAATGCTCCTCTCAGCTGCTTTTGCTCCGAGCCCAACTTTCTGCCTCCCCCACCATTTTCTTCAGATGTTTACCAGGAGCTCCAGGCCAGCCACGTGGCAACATACTCATTTGTTTTTATTTAGTTTCTGTGAATGTGAGCTGTTTTGCACATAAAAAGAATCAACTGAACATTAACCACTAACCACCCGAAGCCTTCGTTGATGTACCGGAAGCCTTCCATGCGCAAGCTCAGTCTTAGCCTATGCACTCCCATGTTCTGTGGGAGCAGATGGGTTTCAGCCATATTCTCCTGGGTCACACACGCATTTCATGCCCTTTGATGAGGACACAGCCCATGTATCCTAGGTATTCTTCTATCGCATGTTGTCTGTGGAACCCCCACTTCTTTCTTATCGATATTGTTTTTCTAATGAAACAACACTTTTTTTCTATCATGATTTTAGTATATATTCTTCCTAAATGGAATTACCATGCTAAAGGTCTGACCTCTTTTGCTCTCTTCACTAGTTCTTAGGTTTTTCCAGAAAGATGCCTCCAATATTGCTCTCAGCAAACTGGAATACCTCTCTTATTATCATAAGACTATTCATTGAGATCATCTAGTGTGAGCAAGCATAGTGTCAGAATCCAAGAAAGTAGTGACACGCCAGACATGGATCCTGAGACTCGCCTCATGCCATTCCCAACTTTCAAGGCAGTTTCTCCAAATAAAGTTCCTTGTTCACCTGGGGAGGGTACTTAATAAAAATGTAAATTCCAGGGACCTTAGTCGAGAGTTTCCTGGACCAGAATCCCCAAATGCAGAGATCACGAGCATGTATTTCCAGCAACATTTCCTGAACGCTCACTGTGATCTGACCACCATTAGGCAATGGTCCCTTCAAGGTCCCTTCATTTCAACAGGAGTCAGGATGATGAGCAGGAGCCTGGCTTGACGGGCCCTCTGCTGCGAGGGAACGCCAGAGCTACGCAAAGCTTCCTGCCAGAATGGCAGGACCCAGACAAAACCACCATGTTCAGGGCAGGCTGCAAATAACAAACAAATGGGTGGATGGGATTTTGCTTCAGCTAATCTGATCCTCCTGGAGGCGGAGCACCCTGGGCTACAGAACAGGGTAAGAACTTATTCTGGTGTTAAGAGCACTGTTCCAAATTAGTTGAGTGAAGCTGAGCAGCTCTGGGGAGGGGAAACACGTGGCTTTGCTCAGGGAGGGAACTATGTGTGAGGCACACACGCCCACCCATTCTCTTCCTGCCATACAATGAGTTATGACAGGGGAAGAGAGAGGGGGGGCACTGATGAGGAAGCGTGCTCACCAAGATGGGGATGTGTGTAGACCCCCCTCCCCCCATGAAGGAGAACTGGGTCGGCTCTGCGGGAGTGGCTTGAGCATACCATGAGCAGATGGGCAGCATTAACTGCCAACCGTGGCCTGAGGACAAAGGAGACACAAACCCACAAGTGTCAGATGAATGGCCCCAGGAATTCTGCCAGGCATGTGATAGCCAGTGGTTCAGACTGAGGTGAGCTTATTTTGCTATGGCTCGAACTGGTCCTCCGAGGCTGCATCATGAGGGACTCACGGCTTCGTTCATGCACACCCTGCATCTTCCCCGGGCTCTTCCATTGGCCAGATGCACACATTTGGGACTGCTGCCACTGTGAGGTAGCCTTGGGCTCTCAGTGGGCTCAGTTTTTATTTATTTCTATATTTGAACATTTTGGGGGGGGCAGAATGGCATAACCTTGTACACCAAATCCAAAGAAAGCAACTATGTTGTTGCATTGCTCTCAATGACACCAATGTCCCCTCTGCGTGGCTCACAGCAAGCCAAGTTTCTGACTTCACTCAGGAAGGCATCAGGACAGCAAACTCTTCTAGTCCACACCTAAGTCACCAGACGCAATACAGTTCCAGCGTGGAAATTCACCATGTGTGGTTCTCTTTCTTAGTTCGGGAAAGTGAACATCAATCATTTTTTTTTTCTTCTAGCCTGACCCCATGGCGCCTGACCATTTGGGAGCAGCACAGCTGACCTAGCAGAGGCCACAGTCTTCAAACAGCAAAGCGGCTCTGGGGGGGACAGAGGTGAAGTCCTTAGGCCTCTGCTCCCGAAGTGCAATTCCCAAGGGCTTTAATTTGCTTCCACCATCTAATCAAGGGAATATTGTGCTTTCTACCTACTGGGAGTACTGGGGGGGTTAATTTAGCTCTACAAGGACCATACCAGTTCAGAAGGAAGTATCTCTGACCTCATTTATATGAACTCAAACTGTTTACCATCTGTGCCCCAAAACAGAGGGTGTGTGTGCCTGTGTGCATGTGTGTGCAAGCACACAGACATGTTTCCTCAAAGGACACAATGGTAAGATCTGGTTAAGGAGCAGAAAACTGAAATAGAAACAACTTGGGAGGAGTTTCTATTGATCAGCAGCAAAGCTGCATTTGGTGTCTGTTTTAAATGGAATCATTAATCACAAAGAATCAAAAGAGAATCGAGATGAGGGCAAACACTTCCTACCCTTAAATCTTCCACAGCAACACAGTTTCTCACGCAGAAGAATCTGTTTTCATTTTGACTGAAAACCACCCCTTGAGTCGGGAGTGCCTCTATATTTGTAAGGCACTTCACAGTTGACAAAGCATTTTGCAATTTTTTTCATCTACTTCTTCTATTCACAGGGGTGGACTGACTTCACCCAAGACCGCACAGCAAGACACAAACAAGCTGGGTTGGGGCTCAGAGGGATCCACATGCAGTTCAGGTTGAATGCCTTTCTGAGGACCAAGGGTGTCACCATGTGGAGGGCTATTGAACTCAAATCAGGAAAGGGTGATTTTTTTTTTAAATGTCAAGCCTGTCATTGACTCTAGGGAAAGTCCCAGTCTTAGTGTTTCTTTTTGACGGGAATGTATAACATGAACCTCTGAATTAGCAAGCACAAATGGTCAAGAGGCTTTTGTATCCCATGGACAATGGGGATGTGTAGATATTGAAACAACAAAAGATGGAGTCCTGGTATAATGTATTTTTTTTTCTTCCCCATCATGTTGGGCATCAAAACCAGGGCCTTGTGCACACCAGGAGTGTGCTCTATCTCTGGACTACATCCTCAGCCATGGCACAGTGCTTAGATAAAATTATTTACCTAACTCATCCTCAGTGTGTCTATCCCCCCCAAAGATGGGCCATATCCCCAATTCCTCTTAGTTTTCAGTCAGTTGAATAAACCCAGGTCAATGCCAAAAGCCAAGAATCAGCAAGTTTGCTTTGGCATGGACACCCGTGGCTTTCAGAGTTACTGCCATGTCTGGGACACTTGGGTCATCCTCATAATTCTAGAAGCTAATTATATTAATATTCATGGGGAGCAAGAGCCTTTGTAAAGTGGATTCCGTGCTTCATTGTTTCAGTCACTTTAATATTAAATGAATAAGTAATGTGAATTACATCTAAATGAAATAAGCTAGTCAGCATCTGTTCTTTTTAAGTCAACAACTTGGGCTTTTTAAAAACATGTATTTTTAAAGGCTACAGACATTTTCCTTTCTTTCCATGCTTCAATCAGGAATGTAATGTTAATTTACCATTATCTGAGCTACATTAGGGATGCTTGCCTTATGTGTGGTCCATTCTGGATATAGGTGAACAGTTAACAGTCCTAAAGCATTGCTCTAGGCAAACTTGCCATTTCTTCATTCTTTTCATAAATAATTATGCATTTGTGTCTGTCATCTTCACCATATTTTCCTGAAATTCTTTGTGCAGAGCTGAGATGAGTGATTAAAATAGAGCAAAGAGTGACAGCTTTTTCCTTCTCCCCGTCTGCCTTTACCACTGTGCACCTCAGAGGCAGCTAACCACACAGGGCGAAGAGTACTTGACTGTACCGTGTGTGAGCTGAACTTCGCAGTGTTGACTTCCCCACTGTTACCACTGACAGTGTGCGCCTCTGCGAGAGGAGCAGCCCCCTTCATGCACAATCAGCGCCAGCTGTAGTCCAATTAAAGTCAACAGTGAACAGGTGTTCACAGTAATGACTTCCACACAAAAGCACACTTTCATTTAATACCCTTTACATCTGATACACAACAGCCCCAATGAAAGAGGGTGCAGCAAAGGAGTTGAAATTCAGTGGAGGGGAAACAGCAACCCCCCAAACTCCTTCACAATCAGCAGCAGAAGCCCCAATTAGTTCAACATTTCACAGGTGTCCGAAGGAGTTTGATGCAGAACCTCTGCAAATCAATCATCCCTTAAGAACTTGTCTGAAACCATTTTCAAAACTTTTTCATATCCAAGGAACTCGTATTACCACCCCATGGCTGTTATTGCCACTATTAAGTGGCTTTCAGGAATCTACCCTGCCAGACATAATTGTGCAGAAATATTAATGAAACTCACTGAGATTTCCCAAATATGCTTCCATTGCATTTCTCCACTTCCTTTTACATCTGGGGCAGGTGCTCCATTTCAGATCAAGAAACTTAGAGAGCACTTGTGGTGGGCAGATGCCCAAACTGCCATCACTAAACACTTAGTGAGTGCCATCAGGACCTTGCTGTCGAAGGGGGTCATTGGCAGACCCCTCGTGCCACTGGTCAGCAACACCACTTTAGGGCTACGTCTCAGGTCAGGACTCACTCAGAGTCCACTTCAGTAGGTCTTCCCTGGGTGGGTAATGGTGACTGATTTTCAGGGGACTTGGATGAATGTGTAGACGGCATTCTGTCCCCAGCGTCTCCCACACCAATGGTGCTACCGGAGTTAGGCTCTCTTGACTTTATATTACAAGGCCTGGCCCTGTTGAGGGATGCTGAGGGGAGGTATAAGCACTGTGAGGAAAGAACTTCAGTCAGGCTGAGGCCTGAACCTCACAGCTCATGCAGCAGACACCCATTTTTCTTCCCCTTTTTCTTCCTATCAGAAACAACTTGATCCTTCATGTCAGAAGGAAACCTGTGTCAGCCCAATTCCATCCAGATGTGGAGCAGATGCTGGTATAGATATCAACTGGTATCACCATGTTAGAAAACTAGTGGTTTTTCAAAACTGAAGCAGGATTCACAGTTCAACAACTCCGCTCCCAGTGACAGTCCCAGTCAGAGTAAGGTGACCCCAGTTGTCTCTGCCTCCTGGGATTGCTGCCTTGTGTAGTACCCATTGGGAGGGGCTCTGATACTAACCAGTGGAATTGAGCAACTGGAATGGATCATCACTCTCATGGCTAAGCAGCATAGAACTGCAACTTTGGTAGCTGAATCTGCAGCACCAGGGTGTCCATGCCTTGATGCTGCCACTCACGAGGCAGGGAAGTGGGTGCCTCTGGCCAGTGTCCAGCCAGGAACTGAAGCCTCAGTATCACTATCTCCAAGTTGAATGGTGTTAACTCTATGTGGAGCAAATCTTCACCTTCCAGTTGAGCTTTCAGGAGAAACTCCAGCCCTAGCTAGTACCTAATTCTGTTTCATGAAAGACATTGACTTGAAACTTGTCAAAGAACGGAGAGGAAGTGACTGAGTGCTTGGGACTAGATGAGGCACCTACATTACTCCCTCCAACCCCAAGGATCAGGAAGCATCATGGAAGGTGGAAAGGTTGTAAGAGCCAAGGATGGACAAGAGAGTTGTTAACTGCCATCTTCTGGGCACAACAAAGCAGTTGCCTCATGAATTCACAGCATCTGTGGTCACCTGCACAAGACCTGCATAAGATCAGACCAGTCAATAGTCCCCATGGATCTGGGAGGAGCTCATGAGGGGCAGTCAGTTTTTGGAGTATGTATAGCCACTGCCATGGTCCAGAAGATGGCTGCCCCCATCCATGTGTGCACAGGTAGACTTAACTGGGCTCAGTGGGTTTTATATATATGAAAAAGAAGTGGATATCAAGTTAAGTGGGGAATGTGTTGGGGAGTAGGAGAAGTAAAATGAGAGATTGACATGATCAAATACATGTATGAAATTCTCAAAGAACAAATAAAATATTCTATGCAAAAAGAGAACCTTGAAAGCATAAATATAGTTTAGCATGCTTTTTCCCATCTCTATAGATTTATTTTTCCTTTTAGATATATTCTTATAGTTGAAACTAAAATTGAAATTCTTTAACTAAATTGAATTGAAATTTAGTTAAATCCTTTAACTAAAATTGAATTCTTTAACTAAAAAAAACCATGAAAAACCATCCATTACAAGCAGACTCAGGTAAGATGTACTGATGACTCATAGAAAAGGTGAGATAGCAAGTATGTGTTATCTTTAGTATTGTTGAAATCAGCTATGTGACAATGGATAATATATAATGTTTATATATGTGTTCTCAAAGACAGGTACAAGAATTCCCATAGCAACATTATTCATAATATCGAAGTAAAAATCTGCTCAAATGTCCACCAACAATATGCAGTCATGACCTGTTCACACAGTGTAGGACTGTAAGAAATATAGCAACAACTGTGTGACTCAGATTACATGAAGTCCTAAAGCAGACAAAACTAGCCTGTCACCATATTTGAAGTTAGGAAAGTAGTGACTCTTGTGGGGATGGAAGGGGACATGGGGAAGCCACTGGGATGTTACTAAGCAACCTGTTTCCTTGTCTAGAAACTGGCTACTGGGCTGTTTTTCTCAGTTTTAAATATGTAAGTGTATATCTTATATGTGCAAAAGTTTTATAAAAGTCACTAAACCTTTTCAGTGGGCTGATTGTTTCAGTGTTGGACACAAATGGATGTGAAGGTAAAGGGACCACAGTCTGCTGCTCTTAGCATCTTTGTACAGGGTGTTGTGATGTCCCAGGATAGCACTGTTGTTAAATTTCTCGTGTCAGAGGACAGCAGCAAAGCTCACACAGGCACAGTGAGTTTGAGAAGTCTTTGACTTATTGTCAGAGACGGAGAAGGCTCCTCTTCCTCCTCGTTGTGTCTGGGGCTGAGTGTGAGGACTGTCTGATGTGGCTGCTTATTCCTAGCTGTCCATACTCTATCCCCATCCCCACCATCTCATGACATCGCCAATTAATGTGGAAAACTCAGTTAAACAGTTGCTTCTCCAGATAGCCCAGCGTCTAACTCACTCATTTGTTTCAAAGAGATGATTCCCAGTGAAAAAGCCTTCAGGAGCTCCTGTGTTTTCAAGCCTCCACCTCTCTCATTTGTTTGGATCCTCTGCTAGTGACCTTTCCCTGATCCATCCACTCTCTAGTTCTTACTGAAACCAGAGGTTGTCCCTGAGTTTGGCATCCTTTCTTGACTTTGACTGGGATTCATCCTTCAGTATGCACTTGGTGCCAGCAGCTTTTGGCTATGACCTTGAGTGGGAGGATTGCTGGCATCTTAACAGGTCTGCCTTGGTTCCAGCAAAAGACAGCTCCCCTCTCTCAGTCAAAGACCTACAACTGTTCAATCTTTCTTACCAAGATCACCAAATAAACTCTTCATTTCATTCTTGGTAACACCAGTTGGAACAGGTTGAGATGAGAACTTGCTCCCTGCCCTCTCCTTCCGTGATCAGTGTCTAGGTGATTTGATTAGCACGGTAGATAAGGCCAAACACATACAAAAGCACTTTAGGGACCCCAATCTCCTTGTCAGGCAGAGTGTAGAGCTGGAAGGAGCTCTATTGATGAGTCTCAAAAGGGAATGTCAATCAGAAAGGATGCTGATGAGCATGGGGTTAAGACTCAGTCCTGTCCCCCTAAGCTGGATGAGCATCCCCAGGACGGTAGCATCATCAGCCTCCAGTTGCCTGATGCCATTAAGCTTTCAAATCTTCTAGCTAAACAAGCCATGCTTGGACTCCAGACTCATCAGGGAGCTTTTAGATTATAATTTCATCCTCTTAGCAAATTTTCTTCAGGGAGGAAAAAAGAAGTCTGAATAGAATAATTGAGCGTTTGATCTCCTTGACAGTTTGTGCCACTTGTCAATAGAGCTATCGACATTTTGGTGAATTTGGGTATTTTGTGGGTTTAGTTTACATAAGGCAGCTTTCCTAAGTCAGACAAATCCTGGAACACTAATAAGATTGAATTTTTGGATCTGTAAGTCTCCTGGCCAGACCGTGAACTGTGAGAAATTCATTACGATAATGCCACTTTGGAAGGCTTCTTGGTGAACGGCCAGCCAGCCATTTCCTGACAATATTACATGGCTTTGGGCCCACTTTTGGAATCCTGATCGTACCTAACAGGACTGAGAGGGAGAAAGAAGATGCTCAATAGAGGAGGGAGTAAAAGGGAAACACATTAAAACTGGTTCTCACTGAGTCCACAAATAAAATCTGTGGTGTGCTAAAAAGTGTCGAAATCTTTGTGCTTGTAAAGTGGGGTGGGTACCCTTCTGGGGGCAAATGGCAATGCTGTGGGAGGAGGGCAGGGGAGGGGTAAAACTCACCTCTGGATTCGGGAAGATTAAGTTATCCCCCAAACTTGGGGATCTGGAGACAGTAAAACAAGTGGGGAGGTAAGGACTCACAGCTGCCCATATGTCTGAGGGGAGCCACGTGGGTGGCCAGGGACTGTAGGTCCCAGCCACCCCCACACATCAGTGGGGCCACGTGACAAATTCTTGCTCATGGAATGTGGGAAGAATGCTGTCAGTTCTGGGTCCAAGAATTAAGAAGCGATCTTTCCCCCATCTGCCGACTGAGTGCAAAACATGTAGTGGTCCTGAAGGAGGGTGGGGTCGCATGAGGAGAGCCACACTCTCATGAGCTTCATGCTAATGGAAGTTTGTAAAGTATTAAAACCATTGGGCTTTGAGCTCACTTAGTTACAGCAGTATAGCAGGTAGTATTGCTCAAATACAGCAATTTAAATATTTCCACATGAAAACCAACAGTCTTCTGATAGCATGCCTTGTGTGTGTACATGTACACATGATTCCAGGGGTCAATGTACACTATTTTCCCTCCAAGGTACCAATCTACCTTGTTCGATCACTGAGTCTCTCATGGCCCTGGAGTCCACTGAGTGGGCTGGTCTGGCTCACAGGCACATGGGTTCTAGGGATCTACCTGCGTCTACCTGTTCAATGCTGGGGTTACAAGTATCCATCTCCAAGCTGGGCTTGGATCAAACTCAGGTCCTGGTGAATTTACTGACTGAGCTGTCTTCCCAGGTACCCAGTACCCCCTTCCATGTATGTGTGTTTGTCTCTCCATTCCCTGTCTCTTTCTCATCCCTCTGTCTTCCTCTCCTCTCTGTCTGTCTCTCTCTCCTCCCCCTCTGTCTCTGTTTCTATCTTCTTTGTCTCTCTATCTCTCACTCTGTCTATTTCTCTTTCTATCTCTGTCTCTCACTCTGTCTCTGTCTGTCTGTCTGTCTGTCTGTCTGTCTCTCACTCACTCACTCACTCACTCACTCACTCACTCACTCACTCAGTAGGCTCTTGCTGTATAGCTCAGACTGGCTTTGGATTTGTAATCCTCCTGTCTCTGCCTCTGAAATGCAGGAATTACAGGCTTGTCACCATACCTGGCTATCGTCATATGATAGAATTTTTAAGATAAAACCAAGGCCTAGTTTGGCTGGCAGGGCTAGTGGTTGGAGCGCTCCCTGGGTATTCACGGAGTCCTTCATTCTGTTCTATTCTCTGGAGGAACTTGATGGGGGAGTTTGAGAACGGCTGAATACATTACGTAGCTGGGGACAAAAGCCATGGTGCCTGCCAGGTCAAGGCTTCTTGAACTTCCTCCACTGACGACTTCTTTTCACTTGAGGAATTTTTATGAGAGCCCAGATATACAAATGTGTAGAACAGATGTACAACTGAAGCGTTCACTGACAGTAAATCATGATGTGACTTCTTTTAAAATGATGCTCGTATACAGATAGTTTTATCATTTCACAAAGACAAAAGGAAATTTGCAAACTAATGAGATGGCTGTTCTTATTCATTTAAATATTTAAGTTATTTTATTTTAGGTGTCTGTCTGGGTGTTTTGCCCGTATGCGTCTATGCATCAAGTGTGGACAATGGCTATGGAAGCATGAAGAGGGAGCTGGGTCTCCTGATCTCTTAGACTAGAGCTACAGTTGTGTCTTCTGGAACTGGAGCTACAGACAGTTGTGGGCACAGTGTAGGTGGCAGGAAGCAAACACATGTCCTCTGGAAGAGCAGCTACTGCTCTTAGATGCTGAATCATATATCCAGTCTCTTTACATAAAGAATTAATTGTTGCCTGAGTATTTGATGCTGCAGATATACAGCATCTTCAGTGTTTTTCAGAGTTGATGGATATTTTGATATTATAATTGCAGTTTTTGAGAATACCTCTCCATGTAAATATGTAGCACAAAATGACAGAAAGGCAGGTTAGGACCATTTCAGAAATTACTGGAGGGCGGTGGTGGCGCACGCCTTTAATCCCAGTACTTGGGAGGCAGAGGCAGGCAGATCTCTGTGAGTTTGAGGTCAGCCTGGTATTTTAAAAAAGGAAACTCAAGTTAGTAATTCAAACAGCAAGTTTAAATTTATTAATTATAAAGTACCATCCTTACAAGCATACACTGTCCATGGAGCACACTCTCCCATGTTGCCCTGCTGTCTCTTACCATCCCCCATTAATGTCCCTAGACAAATCCACTTCTTCTTCCATGCCACATGATTTTATGTGTTTATGTAAAATCTAGGAACCACAAACGAGAAGAAACATATGGCATTTGTCTTCCAGAGACCAGCTTAAATTCATGTAATATAATTGTCTCCAGTTGGATCTATTTTCCTGCAAATGGCACAGCTTCATTTTTTATGGGTAGACAGCATTCCAGTGTGTGTAAGTACCGCATTTTCTCTGTGTACTCCTCTGCTGTTGGATACCTGGGCTGGTTCCACAAACTAGCTGCTGTCAATAATGCTGCAGGAAACACTGAGGAGCAAGCATCTCTGTGCTGTGTTGACTTGGAGTTCACTGGGTAAATTATGGGGCATGCTACAGCAGGGTCATATGGTAGACCTATTTTAACTTCTGGAGAAGCTTCCATACTGGTTTGTGTAGTGGGTGCATCGGTTTGCCCTCCCACCAGCAGGGAATAAGGGCTCCTTGTCTTTCACACCTCACCAGCACTTGCCTTTTGCTTTTCTGATGACTGCCATTCTGACTGCGGTGAGATGGGATCTCAGTATTGTTTTGAACTGCATTTCTTTGGTGATGAATGAAGTTGACCTTTTTAACACATTTATTGACCACTTGCATTTCATCTTTGGAGAACTGTCTGTTCATTTCATAGCCAATTTATTGGATACTTTTTATTTCTTGTTTAGTTTTGAGTTATTTGTATATTCTAGATATTAATGATTTGTCAAATAGTTAACTAACAAATATCACCTCCCATTCCGTAGGCATTTGAGTAGCTGTTCGTTTTGCTGTACAGAGCTTTGTTTTAGGCTCACCAGGTCCTTTACTTCCTAAGTGACTTGTGTGTTATCAGAAAGTCCTTGTCTACATCTATATCATGAAATGTTTTCCTTACTTTTTTCTCTAACAGTTTTAGGTCCTATGTTATGTCATTGATCCATTAGAAGCTGATTTTGGGGCATATCTTCACCCCTCCCTCTGCTGCTTCAAATCCAACCCATAGTCTCATCCCCAGCTCTGAGCAGACCACCTCCTGCGGCTGCCATTTTCTCTCTGCCCCATCTCCACAGATCATGTAGACACTCTCCTGGAAACTCCCTCTCCCCATTCATCGCTCAGTCTCAGCTCCCAACTCCAGTAGACCGTCCGTGGGAACTATAGGTTACTCTGGCTGGGGAAGTAGGTAGCCTTACTGAGGGTCTGTAAGGAGACGTGGTCTCCTTGCCCTCCTCCAAGCCCAATCCCCAACCTCAACTCAGCCTCTACAGCAGAACACCTGCCATGGCTTCCTTTCTCCCTCTGCCCCATCTCCCTCCTCCAACCTCCTTCTCTACTCGTTGCTTTATCCCAGCCCCCACCTCCAAAAGGCATTCTCTGGGAGCCCACCAGCCAACCCAGCCAGAGAGGCCAGCTTGTCAGCAAAGCAGCTTTAGTTCTCCTCCAAATCCAATCCCCCAACTCATCCCCAGCTCTTTAGCAGACAACCTGTTCTGCCCTCCTACATTTCTGCCCCCATTCCCAGGATACTAAACAGACCCTGGAGGAAACCCATGATTTCTGCCCTCCTGTGGACCCCCCCAGTCCTCCTGTGGTCCCCAGTCCTCCTGTGGTCCCCAGTCCTCCTGTGGTCCCCAGTCCACCTGTGGTCCCCAGTCCACCTGTGGTCCCCAGTCCACCTGTGGTCCCCCGTCCACCTGTGGTCCCCAGTCCTCCAGTGACCCCCCAGTCCTCCTGTACCCC